>SWBL01000467.1:0-30517 GCA_024195585.1 Aureobasidium sp. EXF-3400
TGGTCACCCACCGTAGTACTAATCTGCCGTTCAACTGCTTATGTATGGCAGAGCGGACGGGATGCCCAGTTTTCAGCTGACTGTGGCCGTACGTGACAGGTGTGCTATCTATATCGTTTATAAATCATCGAAATGTCTATTGCTCCATGACCTGGGCAAGCTGGGGCATCAGGTGCCTTGTCCATGGCTTGTCGCAGCTTCCTTCAATGTGCATTGCAGCTTCACAAAATTGGCAGCTAGCCTCAGACACAGTAGCAGCGCAAGTCCGATACTGTATTTTCCGAAACCTCAGCTCTAGCCAGCGCCATCGATTGGCATGTTGCTCGAAATGGCTGTAGACATGCACCCGTCAGATAGCCATGCATGGTGAGTGCATGCGCAATTGATGGTCTGTTTGTTTGATTGGCCATGCAGCGCGCTTACTGAGATCACACGACCTTGCGCCTCCAAGCGCCTTTCAGCTTCGGACTTGGTCTTGAGATACACGCCTGTCCGAATGTAAACCTCATGGCAACCTTGTGTTTTATTTCGCTTCCTCTCTCATCATCATTATTCTTTGCACGCCATGTCAGACCCTGAACAATACACAGTTGGATGGATCTGTGCAATCAAACCTGAGTTCGTCGCAGCACAAGAGTTTTTAGACGAGGAACATGAGCCCCCATCATACATCGCGTCGAAGGACAACAACAGTTATGCACTTGGTCGAATGCATCACCACAACGTAGCGATCGCTATGCTTCCTGATGGCGAATATGGACTCAGCTCGGCTGCAGTTGTTGCCAGGGATATGCTCCATACGTTTCCCAACATCAGAATCGGAATGATGGTGGGAATTGGCGGCGGTGCTCCCAGCGCCATGAACGACGTACGACTTGGGGATGTTGTCGTCAGCTCTCCTCGAGCAGGTAATAGCGGAGTCTTCGAATATGATTTCGGCAAGACGATACAAGAGCATGAGTTCACATATACGAAACATCTCGACCAACCACCGCCTTCTGTCAGAGCGGCGGTCGGCCGTGTTCAAGCAGACTTTGAACGTAAAGGTCATAACATAAGAGAGGTTGTCCAAACAATCGTCGAGAAGAACAAGAGACTGCGAAAGTATAGGCGACCGGATCCGAGCAAGGATGTGCTCTATCACTCCGACATTGTTCATCCTTATGGTTCAGATGTTTGTGCAACAGCTTGTGGCACAAGTCCTGAACGACACGTCTCTCGGCCGAATAGAGACGAGGACGAAGGAGAGGATGACCCAGTTATACACTACGGCCTCATCGCGTCCGCAAACCAGTTGATGAAAGACGCAAATATCCGTGATCGCCTCGCGGCCGACAAAGGAGTCCTCTGCTTCGAGATGGAGGCTGCTGGTCTCATGAATCATTTCCCATGTCTTGTGGTAAGGGGTATCTGTGACTACTCCGACACTCACAAGAATGACAACTGGCACGGATACAGTGCGATGACGGCGGCGGCATATGCTGTGGAAGTACTTCGTCGCCTGCCACCAAACAAAGTTGAGGCAGAGGCAAAGATAGCCAATGCCATCGATACTGGTTCGTGACGAGCTTCAGTCTATCACTGTCTTACTGATCATCTCAAGTGCATCAAAGTATAAGTGAGCTTCGGGATACTGTCAGCCACAATCGTGAGAATGACGAGATCATTGCATGGCTCAAAGCACTAACCCCCTCGGGCAATCATCAAGCGGCTCGAAGAAGTCGACACGAGGGTACAGGAAGCTGGCTGTTGAGAGATGAAAGATATGAGGATTGGAAGACCAATCCGGGTTCTTTTCTATGGCTCTCTGGAATCGCCGGATGTGGAAAAACAGTCTTGAGCTCGACTTTGATTGATGACATCTATGATACTTGCTCGCCTGCTTGTCTCGCTTACTTCTATTTCGACTTTAGTGAACATACCAGACGGACTGTTGAGAGTTTGCTCCGCTCACTGGTCTATCAATGTTGCTTGAGCAACGAAGAGTCCAAGAAAGTGTTACTGGCCCTGTGGAAGTCTTGTGCACGGGAGCACCGTGATCGACAACCAACATCTGAGCAGCTCTATGATTGTCTGGTCACTTCGTTGAACCAACCAGGTCAATTTTGGCTTTTTATAGATGCCCTCGATGAGTCTTCCGAGCGAGAAGGGTCGCACTTGGATGGGATCTTACCATTTGTTGAACGGCTTAGACGAGATACACTGGAGCACACGCATATCCTAGTGACCAGTCGAATGGAGCAAGATATAGAGAAATCAATCTTTGCTTGGGCTCGGTCCGAAGACATGATACCACTTCAGCACAGTTTAATTTACCAAGACATCGAGAATTATGTCGATCATCAGCTTCGACCAGAAAGTAGATTTGACAGATGCCAGGACAGACCCGACCTTCTGGCCAAGATCAGGTCGACTCTGGTGGATGGGGCTGATGGAATGTAAGTTTTGTCCTTTGTTAAACACATAAGAAGCTGGATGTAGAGCACAGGAATGACACCCTTTCAATACAGGTTTCGTTGGGTGGCCTGTCAACTCGATTCTCTTGCCAAATGTCTGGATCCTCAAACTCTCGAGGAGAAGCTGTCCACTCTACCCAAGGGACTTGATGAAACATATCAACGAATGATTCAAGAGATCCCGGAAGAGAACAAAAATAAAGCATTCACAATTCTTAAGCTCCTTGCGTTCTCAGATCGAGCCCTCACTGTTGAAGAGTTGGTCGACGCTCTGGCAGTAGACATAAGAAGTAGACCCAGATTTGACCCAGCTTTTAGAATGCCGAGACCGAAAGAGATATTGTTGTACTGCCCCAGTATGATTCTCCTAAGTCACACACAGGAAGAAAGGATATATTCGGTCCTAAGATACACAGAGGAAGAAAGGATATATCTGGGAAAGCAACCCAGACTCAAAGATATCTACGAAGTCCGACTTGCCCACTTCTCGGTCAAGGAGTTTCTTGTGTCTGGCAAACACCAGGGAGAACTATGCCAGCAGATGGAAGAGTCTCTTGCCAGGCGACACCTAGCAACAATCTGTCTAACATACCTCTCACAGATTGACGGAGACATGTCGAGATTAGAGCTCAAAGAGAAGTTCCCCTTTGCGCGATACTGTGCGGGGTCATGGTTGGGTCATGCCGCCATGCGTCCACCAGTCAAGGAAGTGCTGATTGATAGTCTGATTCTTGAATTCTTTTTGTCCAATAAAGCAGCTTATCGCAATTGGTATCGATTGGCTGATCCCGAGGACCTCGCCGATGGAAGAGGAGGGCCTGCGCCATGTCTTTATTACGCTTGCTCCTACGGGCTGACTGTGGACGTCGAGGCTTTGTTGGCGCATGGCGTAGATGTCAATGCACGTGGTGGATACTACAGCTACGCTCTGATCGCAGCTGCAAGCCGAGGTCGCGTAAATGTCGTCGAACTCTTACTTGCCTATGGTGCTGATCCAGATCTGGCAGGACCACACGAATGGATGGCACTCCACTATGCAGCAAGAACTGGACATGAGGAGATCGTCAGAGTTTTGGTGGATGCTGACACAGACATAAACGCCTATGATTACGAACATGACACTGTTCTCGGATTAGCTTGCAAAGGTGGCAATATCAGCGTGGTACGGTTACTGCTCGACAAGGGTGCCATAATTGATCACATACCCGGTAACAGCGCTCTTGAGGCGGCTTGCTCTGCAGGTCATGAGAGAATCGTTCGCTTGCTCCTTGAGCAAGGAGCTGATCCAGACGGCTTGGGTTTAAACGATGCACGACCACTCGTTTCAGCTGCCTCAAAAGGTTTCACAAGGATCGTGTCAATTCTCCTGAGAGACGAATTCAGTCCGAGATTGAGCCCAAAATCCTTACGTACCGCACTTGTATCCGCTTCGGGAGACGGCCATATAGATGTTGTGAGGCTTCTCTTGGATCATGGTGTTCGTATCGATGAAACTTCTGCTCTCTATGAGGCAATTGTAAACGAGCGTACAAGTGTCGTACGCATGTTACTGGATGCAGGAGCTGATCCGAATCGCAGAGAACCGGAATGTAACACAGCGCTCGAATTGGCTTCGGCGAAGGGAAATCTTGAGATAGTGAGTCTATTGATCGACAAAAGCGTGGACGTCAACGCTCCTGGTGGATCGAACTATGAATCAGCGCTCGAAGCCGCCATCTCCTGTGGACACAAGGATGTTGCTTTCGTCCTTATTGCGGCAGGCGCTGGTGTCAACGCCCGCGACACCGACTTGGAATCCCACAAGGACACACGTCAAGGATGTGGCGCGCTTATGGCTGCTTGTTGTCTCGGGCACGAAGACCTTGTCAAGACTCTACTCGATCAGGGTGCAGAAGTCAACTCCTGGGGACTTGGGAGCACAGCTTTACAGGTGGCAATATCTGAAGGGCATACCAATATTGCTCACATGTTAATTGAGTACGGCGCCAACGTTGAACTGATACCCGCTCATGCGCAACACTGGACAACTAGACGTGTCAGTCATAGTCCGCTGCTGAGAGCCTATGAGACAAAAAATTGGGCTCTGGTGAAGGCGTTACTCGACAAAGGTGCAGATGCCAACTCCATGGCGAACGATAGTGTTGTGAAAGTCGTCTGCCGTAATAACGACGCGTCAACCTTGAGATTACTACTTGACAGGGGCATTGATATCAGCCTTGGACTCCCGGCGGCGTGCTCTAAAGGAAATCTTGAACTCACGCAGACCATACTCGACAGTGGCGTTAGCTCCGATGTTATTAGTCCAGCACTTGTAGCTGCAGCTTGTAGTGGTCATGTAAGACTGGTACACTTGTTGCTGGAGAGGGATGCGAGTCTAAGCAATTCATCTTCGTCGTACGGCGATTCGCTTGTGTGGGCATCATATCAAGGCAATTACGAGATTGTTGATCTTTTGTTTCATCATGGAGCAAACACGAACCAAACGGCAGTCCCATCCAGTCACCGTTGGCCCTGGGGAGACGCAAAAGTGCACTCTCTGCAGCCGCATGCTTCGGTCACGAAGACATAGTGCGATTGCTCCTTGCAAGTAGTGATGGTGGCGAATCAACGAACGAGCAATACGACGATGCACTAGTGGAAGCGTGTTTGGGAGGCTACGAAAATGTAGTGTCATTGCTCTTGTCCGCCTCCGGAACCCAGCTTTCAAGCGGAGTTCGCAGCAAGTGTCTCGAAATAGCCTGTGAGCGAGGAGATCAAAAAATTGCCCGAGTTCTGATCGCGAGTGGTTCCACTTTGCCAGAAGACTTTGGCATGGCGTTGTCTGCAGCCATATCGTCTAGACCCATATTGCTAGGCCAGAAAGATATCGTCCGTACCATACTGGAAGAGTGGCCACATCCCGATGTATCGGGAGGTATGGATGCTCTCGAAACAGCCATCGCTCGTGGACAGCACGGAATTTTCCGAATGATACTCGACAAAGTTGGGGACTCTTTTACAGGCCAAAGCAGTGCAGGCCCACTCCATACCGCAGCCGCTATCGGTGAAGTGAAGCTTCTCCAAGAGCTGCTAGATCGCGGGGCCGACATTGCAGCAGAAGGAATTCGTTATCGTAACGCCCTTGTAGCTGCGTCGTCAAGGGGAAACACGGAAGTAGTGCAATTTTTGATTGACCAAGGGGCTGAGCCGAACTACCAGCGCGAGACTGACAAACAATCTGAACCCAATGAGTACAATGACGCGCTGTATGCTTCGTGCCAGAACGGACATCTAGGGGTCGTGCAATTACTTCTGGGGAGAGGCGTTGACCCCGCTGTACCTTCTGGCAGGGGTAAAGTACTTTTTGAGGCTGCGTTGAGTGGTCACGCCCAGATGCTCGAGGATTGGGAGCGCAGCAAGGCCGGGGATAGAGAGTACGGCAACAAAATCTACGGCCTCGAGCCGGATGATAGGTTCGAGGCAATAATCAATGCATTACTTGCCAGAAAAGCAGATTTCTATTGGTCGCGGGAACAGTACAACAATCTTCTTCTACAGAGCTGTTCAGCAGGGTTTGCGACTGTCGTCGGCACCTTGGCTCGAAGAGGTGCGGACATTAACGTTCGTGACGAGTTGCATGGGTCTGCTTTCGAAGTAGCCTTATCCAAGGAGCACCTCAAAGCTGTTTGGGCTCTAGTGGACAACGGACTTGATATGACCGTACCTGAACTCCTAAATCCAGGGATCACGAGGAAATTGCTATTCTATGCCGCCCAGGATGGACGCAAAGATGTTGTCCAACACTGTATATCTGCACGCGTTGGCGTGAACGTGCAAGACGATTACGGTCGGACGCCGCTGCATCACGCAGCCATACACGGACATGAAGAAATTGTTCGAATTCTTTTGGAGAATGAAGGGAAACCATCAGCGAAAGTCTGCGATTCTTCACGCAAGACGCCGCTAGACTATGCTCGAGGAACGGAACGCCCTTTCACAAATAAAAGGGTTGACCCCTGGCCTGCATGCGTTAAACTGTTGAGATGATAATGCGTCCCGAGGATGGTAGTGCCAGCTTATGCGACTTCCTCCGCCTCATTGGCTTCATCGACTCCTCGACCTCGATCTCGACAACTTCCTGAAGAATCCAAACGTCAACCACGGCCACTCCCTTCTCTTTACTTCCTTTAGTCTTGATGGTGTCATTGCATCAAGAAGTCGTCCAAAGAGAGTCACACAATGATTGGCCCGGAAGGCGTGAAGATTTAGTGAGTACCGCTTCTCGAGCCCTTGATCGTTGAACCACTGTTTTGTCGTATGCAACTTTGTTTTTCTCATTCTGGGTAACCTCAGCGGACCCGTTCAAATTTTTAATTAGGAGAATACCATATCTTTTCGCATCAACTGCATGCTTACGGCTTTCAAAGAATGATGCACTCTCAAGACAGGTAACAGATGCCCCCATAGCTTCAAATAGGACGGACTAGTCATCATGAGAGTCGAAAATCTGAAACGTGTGAAAGGGCTTTCAGCCCGGCTTGAGAAAGTATATACAATGAATGCTCTAAGCACTTCTAGAATCTGTTCTCGTCTATCCATGATGGTTGTTCTGTTTTCCTTCTGGACATTATCCTTCTGTTTTTGTTTGATGTCGCTGCTCAAAACACCTAATCTCGATCCTCTCTCATCTTTTCGTCACCATCACTGCTTAGCAGTAAGAGGCGTTGGTCTGCTTGGTGATGACACCCTGGTTGATGAGATCAATGTAAGACCAGTAGTCTCTCTGGATTCCCTCGCCGTCAACGGCTGCTGTGGAGTAGGAAACAGCGGTCCAGAACGAACCACCAGCAACATACTTCGACCAGGCGTAACGCTGAGTGTCGAACAGAGTCTTACGGGTAGTGACGTTCAAAGTGTTGTTGTACATGGCTTGCAACGAATATTCGCCGATGAAGACAGGGAACTTGGTTTCCTCGGCAATGTACTGGGCTTGACCGCAGACGGCGGGGTTGACGTAGTTGGCGTAGGTACCGGCAGCAGCGAAGTAGTAGACGTGCGAATCGAAGACGATGTTGGTGCTAGCATCGTAGAAAGGTGCCCAGTAGGAAGCTCCCTTGAAGCAATCTTGAAGCTGCAGAGGAATACGTGTGTCAACGGCAGCGATCTTCTTGAGGACACCATCGACGTAGGTGTTGATCCAGTTAGTGGCGTTGTCAGAAAGACCAGCAGCACTACCAAAGCCAGCCAGGTTATCGGAAGCCTCGTTGATAGGAGCAATCGTGAAAGCGTTTTGGTAGCCAGAGCTTTTGATGAAGTTGAGGACACCGTCAATGGCCTGGAAACTATAGTCGAGGTTGGTGGCATTGTAGAACCAGGCATCATGGAAGAGAGCCTCGCCAATATCAAGGTTGTTAACACCACCGGGAAGGGAGTGAAGTCCAATAATGATGTGCATGTTGTACTTCAAGACAGCATAGTCAGTGATGGCCTTGAGCCACTTCTGCTGGTTACCAGAGTACAATTGGGAACCAGGGACCTTAACCCAAGCGGCGTAGGTGGTGGGGATACGCAGAAGGTTAACACCAACGCTGGCAAGCTGATCGATGGTTGTTGTGTTCAAGAAGCTTTGGTAGCGGGCCTCGAGAATGGGACCACATTGGGAGCCAAGAGTCTCACAGAGGGTCCACTCATCAGGAGCACTGTCACCACCGACTGAAGACCACCAGATAGGATCATGAGTCTTCTCTTTCTCGAGCCAGCCGCCAAGGTTGGCGCCATTGCTCTTGAAGGTCCTCCAGTCAATGTAGTTGCCACCGTTGACACCGAGAGGCCAAGTAATGTCGTGACTGTAGCGGTCGCTGGAGAGAGTGATCGAGGTGTTGATGCTGAAGGGGCACTGGTCGAGGAATGGAACGGTGGCACCGTGGATGTTGGCGTTGGTCTGCAGCTTGATACCAAGAGAGTTGAGGAGCGAGTTCAGGTCGTTGGTGAGCAGACCGAGAATGCTGCTCAAGAGACTAGGGGTAGGAGCAGCAGTGGCAGAGCCAGCCAAGATAGCAGCAGCGATAGCAGCTGAGGCACGCATTGTTGCGGATTTGGTGAAGCCAAAGAATGAAAGCGAAGGTAGAAGCTGAAGAAGCTGATGAGATGTGATGAAATCTTCCTTACTTGGGGCAGGTGTCTACGACTACTTATACTGTTTGATACATGGTCGAGGCCTACAGAAATTTGTATAGATATCACCAAGCTCGATGACAGACAAGCATCTGTCGCTCGTTCCGCTCCCGCTGAGCTGCCGCTGAATCGGCCAGAAGTCTGTGCTCTGCGGTAAGCAAACGGTTATGACGAGAGTGACCAGGTAAACCCCATGGTATACCGTGCATGGAAGCACAATCGACCCATGTTGGAAGGTTGAAATGCTTCGACTGCTTACCAAAAGCCCGGGTTGACATTTGGGGCAAAAGTTTAAGCAGCTGCCCTGCAGCACAGACCAAGCTGTTTAAGCTTCGCAGCCCTAATTGGCCTCTCGATCTTTCCTAGCACTCATCGCAGTCCGTCTGACTTCTCTGCCCCAACTTCAAATATCCCGTTTGGGAACCAAGCCGTGTATTACTTCCATTCCTCGCGACTGCCGGTTCCTGTATGACGCTCAACGGTCTCGACTGCCTCGTGTACCCTCGGCTCTTGCCCCCGAGTCCCAAGTCGACCGTTGCCTCACAGATTCTGCTCGTTGCCCTACAAGCCGTCCCAATGCGGGAATAGTTTGCATTTCGAACCTCTTCCAGAAAGTCACCACCGATCAGCAAGCGTTCGCCCGGGAAGACGACCGCATCACATTCGAGATCATAACTCCTACCAATGATGCCCGTCTCGGTAACTGTCTTCATCGCTTCAGCTCGAACGACTTGCAGGTCAACTTTTTTCTCGCCCGCAGGCTAGTAGTCATCGATGATAGCACATCTATGTCCACATGATCGAAACCACCCTTCTACTTGCTAGAAAAGTAAGAATATTGGAACTCTCCCGCACCCGTCCGGGATCGTAGCTAGTATGGCATGCGAAGCCGACAACATCTTTGTCTCTTGTCACTCGGTCGGTGCTCAGCCCTAGTACTGCACCGATCACTATTCACCCAGCACAACACCGGACGGATACTTTCACCCCTATCGAACCCATGACTTGGTTGTGCAAGTAGCCGTTCCGAGAAGGGTTTCTGACGTCCAATAGCATTGCAATGCATCAGAACTGCAGGCCCGTGGCCTGCCACAGCTCATTCATGTCGCCTCCGCATGCGGTAGTCTCGCAGTTGATGACAATTTGAAAGCTCTATTGTGGTCTACACGGCCGACCCTGTCAGTCAAGCTGTATGGGCCCACATGCAACCAAGGTCTCGGCCTCTGATCGGATTCAATGCTTCAAGGATGAAATTCGAGATCTGATCGGAGCAGCACTCATGCTTGCATGTGCCAGCAGGTGCTGCTTGCCCCAGTTGCTTCGGTTACATCATCGTTGTTACCCCCCTGATGAGATCTTTTGCACAACAGATCCTATGAGTTCGATGAGGAAGAATGCATGGAACACAAACGGCGCTTACCCTACAACACAGTATTCCGCTTATGCTTCAAACCAAGTTTTGGGTAAGTTTGAGTGGCCTTAGCCTTGCCACGTGAATCAACGGGCAAGGGATCAACGTGCAAACAGCCTCTGCACCTGCTCTCAACCTCCGCAGACAAGCAATTCTTGTTGATGGCTTGCTTAGTAGTCACCTCATTGACACTTTTGAATGCCAACCAAGTGGGTCTTGTTTATGCGAGGATGATTCGGAATTAGGCATATGTTCTAGATGTAATGATCGTCACAGCGAAAGCAAAGCTAAGTGCTCTGAACTCCCGCCAGTGGCGACGCTCAGCTACACAACTTCTGGATATACTTTGCAGATGCAAACACTCGGAGTGTGACACTGGGACTGGATCATTAGCCTGGCATTGCTACAACAGATCGATTTGGTTTCGATAAGCTTCCATTGCTCGTCTCAACGATTCCAGTCCTTCGCGTGTGAACATCACTGAGTGCACACTTTAGTGATGTGCAAAATCTGGCTATGATGCTAACACTAGCAATGAGCTAATTCAGGCCACGGTAGAGAGCAGGCTCTTTGTGTGCAGTGTGCATGGTCAAGGTTTCAACCCGGAGGACACAGCCTACCGTCAAGTCCCAACTCGACTTTCATGATTCACGAAAGGGGATCAAAAATCGCTTGGGATACCCATTAAAGGAGCACTAAACCTGGAGCAGTTGCTCTTTATGCACCGCTTGAAATTCGGTCGTGTTGGTACTGGCAAACTCGACTTCGGGTTTTTGATGCTTGCAGATTCTACCATGCCAGACATACTGGCAATGGTCTAGAGCCACCCATCTGCATCTGCACTTCAGAGATTCTCGCCCTTAGCATTGTTGTTTCATGCTCTGCATGGCTGGACCGATGAAAGACTGAAGGAAGACTGTAGGCCAGCAATCTTGGTATCTCCTTTTTGATCGCTATGGCTGACAGATCAGAGATCCAAGATCTTTGCCACCTTGCACTCCTTCTTGTAGTGATGCGTTACCCTCAAACCCTCTGTCACGCATCAGAGGGCTGATCTTCGTAGTCTTCTCGAAGGAAACATAGTGTGATCTCGTCTCAAAATCACAAATGTCACATTTGTTGGCATTGCACAAGTGTAGTGTGTTTTCAGAATTCGGTGTTTGTCCACTGAGAGCCCCGGAGAACAGTCAGATCAATAAGGCTCTTAGTGGACAGGTACCCGACTGGAACACTATTATGAGTTCTTACAAGATGGCTGGTGTAAGTGAAGGTGAAATGGAGATGTTTCATGCGATACAAAAATTTTCTCGAATGCGCAGGTCGTGTTTTTGGATAGCTATAGAAATGCAGTCTAATAGGTACGATCTACTGCGCCTCCATTCATTGTGTCTGGTATACAAACAGCTTTTCGACCAGCTGTGCTATCCAGACTAAACCAGTCTGGCCAAGTTCAATACATGTTTTTTGTCCTTTCTGTGGCGCTTCAAGAAAACCACAACAGCAATGATGGTACTGAAGCATCAGCTTGAGTATCTGGTGGATGCTTTAGATGAGCTTGATCCTTCTGTACATCCACTGAAAGGAGCTGATCCAGTTTAATGGTTTACTGAACGGACGTTTGGTCCGATCTCTCTAGATCTCATCCCGCTGAGACATGGTTTACGTCAAAGTCCTATATCTGATGATACAGCTCAAGGTTCTGATCATGCCATCGTTTTGAGACGACACCGAATCTTCTATTGCCAACACACAAAAGAAGCAAGATCCTCATGCTAGCTTTATGGCTTGTGCAGGCAGAAGCCTTTTGGTCTACTTGCAGAGTATCCTACCTCTGCAAGAGAGGCATTTCCGGCGTTCGAGGATCAAACCAAGAGGCTTGTTGGTGTGTACTGCGGGGAGGTCAAAGGAAGGAAGAAAAATCCAAAAGAAAAGTAAGAAGGATCTTCTCAGTGAGGTTGAATCTAGCAATTGCTGCAGAAAGGTTGTCTCACGGAAGATGTCGACTATTGGCGGTGCTTGGGCTTAGCAGTCGCGTCGGTTCTCTTCGTGGCAGACTCAAAGTCGTACTGTTCTGAAGCAGCGATCACTGTCCTGAACGGCGAGGTGAGGTACGGGATACGAAACACTGACACCGATATGTTGGTTGTTGAGGAACTGCTTCAAGAGAAGAAGGCTACACAAGACAACATCAGATGTCCTCACATCATGTTCCATCATCTCAACGTACCAACCACATTTCTCCACGCCTAGAGGTCATCGTGGGACTGAGGCTCTTGCGTGGCCAGCGAACTCCGAAAGCTTGAGACAAGCTGCTGCAGTCATTGGCAATGTGTACAGGAGCTCTGCTACTTCACCGGATCCGCGGGTTGAGCGCTGGTCTCCTCAGATACAGACACTGACATCATGTGACGTGGCCACAGGCAGACTTGCTCGATGCTGTTCAGAAACACGCTGTAACCCTCTCCATACCCAGGTTGGCCCTTCGATGACTCTGCGGCGTGGATACTCTGCAGCTGCTGGTTCGATGATGACGAGCGAGGTTCGGCGTGATCAGGGAACGTGGCCGATAGACTTGACGATGGCGTTCAAGCTATGCGGTCGCGTTGGATGAAAGAGATGGGCATGCAAACGAGAGAGGCTTTGAGATGATGGCAGCGATGAATCAGGCAATATTAAAGAAAGCAGTTGTGTCGATGATAATCGAGGCCTAGAAGATAGAAAGAGCAAAAGACGATGCAGTTGACAAGAATCTCTGCGAGGGCTTCAAGTAAACAAAGTTTTTCTAGTTGCTGGCTGGTGTTAGGGAAGGAAGTACTGAATTGCGAGGACGCGCTTTCCTTCCATCTAATTGTGGCCGAACGAAAATCGCAGGAAACCTCGTAGTCAACCAATCCTCCGCATCGCCCCTTCTCAACAGTCTACTGCACTCGTCAATTCGAAGCGGCTGAGCTGCTGGTAATGGGCTCTCAGATGTTGTCTCTATTGACGATGTTATTTTAGCCGCGGAAGAATCGCAGCCGTCTCAGCTGTTTTTAGCCTGAGCGGCCGGTCGCGCTTTCCTCTTGGAATCAATGGCGAAGTCGGACACGGTATCTATACTGGAAGAAATTTGGTTAATGGCAACTGTTTGTGTAATTCCAGGAACGAGAATGAAGAAGTTAGGTTGGCCTGGGGAAGTCGTGATTGACACTCTCGTAGCTGCACCATTCAGCAGACTTGATCCTGAAAAGATTCAGTCACAGTTCTATCACATCACTTGTATCAGCGATGATAAGAATAATATCTTTTTGGTTCTCATTGCGTTTCGTCATCTTGGGTAGTTACAAAAAAAAACAAATATCACATGCTGGCCATCGTTCGATTATATGCTTTCGAAAATGATGTCTCAAAGCCGGCTCTTCTCTTTATCTTTGACGTCACTGTCATGTATTCAGTTGATACCGGCCTTCTTCTTGAAGGCGTTGATGAGGCCAGATGTGCTGGCGTCGTGGCCGGAAACCTCGCCTGAGGTCTCGAGCTCGGACTGGATCTTCTTGGCCAGGGACTTGCCGAGCTCGACACCCCACTGGTCGAAGGAGTTGATGTTCCAGATAGCACCCTCGGTGAAGGTCATGTGCTCGTAGTAGGCGATCAGAGCACCCAGAGTGGCGGGGGTGATCTTCTGAGCCAGGATGGAGGTAGTGGGGCGGTTGCCCAAGAAGGTCTTGTGGGGGACAAGCTCGTCGGCGGCACCCTCTGCGCGAACTTCCTCAGGGGTCTTGCCGATCATAAGGGCCTCAGCCTGGGCGAAGTAGTTGGAGGCAAGCATCTTTTGGTGCTTGTTGTTCTCGATGGGGTTGTGAGACTCGGCAGCCAGGATGAAGTCAGTAGGGATGAGCTTAGTGCCCTGGTGGAGAAGCTGGTAGAAGGAGTGCTGGGCGTTGGTGGCGGGCTCGCCGAAGAGGATGGCACCAGTGGTGTACTTGACATAGTCACCGCTGCGGGTGATGGCCTTGCCGTTAGACTCCATGGAAAGCTGCTGGAGGTAAGCAGGGAAGCGGTGCAAGTATTGGTCGAAGGGAGAGACAAGGTGGGTCTGAGCGCCGAAGAAGTCAGAGTACCAAACGCTCAAAAGACCACCGAGAACGGGGATGTTCTGCTCGAGGGGAGTCTCCTTGAAGTGCTTGTCCATGGCGTGACCACCAGCAAGGAAATCGTGGAAGTTGTCGTAACCAATGTACAAGCAGACGGAGAGACCAATGGCACTCCAGACGGAGTAACGACCACCGACCCAGTCAGCGAAGCCGAACATGTTCTTCTTGTCGATACCGAACTTGGTGACCTCGGCCTCGTTGGTGGAGAGAGCAACGAAGTGCTTGGCAATTGCGGACTCGTCCTTTGCGTGTCCGAGGAACCACTTCTTGGCAGTGTTGGCGTTGGTGGTGGTCTCAGCAGTGGTGAAGGTCTTGGAGGCGACAAGGAAGAGGGTAGTCTCGGGGTTGGAGTCGCGAAGAGCCTCGGCCATGTGGGTACCGTCAATGTTGGAGACGAAGTGGAGCTTCATGTCGCGCTTGCCGTAAGGCTTGAGGGCCTCAGAGACCATGACAGGGCCACTACAGAAGAGTAAGCATCGCGACTTGACAAAGCTAGAGAGCATAGGGGTCGCTTACAGATCAGAACCACCAATACCGATGTTGACAATGGTGTCAATGGCCTTGCCAGTGTAACCGACCCACTTGCCGCTGCGGACCTCCTCGGAGAACTCCTTCATGTGCTCAAGGACAGAGTTGACCTCCTCGACAACGCTCTTGCCATCAACCTGCATGGGCCAGTTCTCGGTGTTGCGAAGAGCGACGTGGTAGACGGCACGCTTCTCGGTGAAGTTGATCTTCTCACCCTTGAACATGTCGTCACGCAGCTCCTCGACCTTTGCCTCGCGAGCGAGCTGGCACAGGAGCTGGAGGGTCTCATCGGTGATGAAGTTCTTTGAGAAATCGAAGATAGTCTCGGACTTGTCAACCTCGTTGGTGAAGGTGCGCGAGAACTTCTCGAAACGCTTAGGGTCCTCGGCAAAGGCATCCTTGAGAACAATGGAGCGTCCAAGCTCTTGGTGGTGCTTCATAAGCGACTTCCATGCCGACAGATCGCTTGCTTGGGCGAAACCAGGCATCTTGATGTTTGTTGGGAAAAGTTGGGGTGGGGTGATGCGTGTACTACACGTGGGAGCAGCGAGGTCAGTCAGAAGGTCGGAGAGGGGTGTAATGTGAGAGATGCCAGAAGTACTTACGAGGATGGAGTGATAGATGGAGGGAGAAAAAAGTGTATGAGAGCGAAAACGGAGCAGTGATGGTCAAGTCACAATTTGAAGACGTGATGGGGACACGAGCTGGCCGACGAGCTCCGGGTGAATACAACTTATGACGGAACTCAGGCGGGGCATCACTCGAAGCCGGAACGTGCACAAGCCAGCCAGCACCACCAAAAGCCGACCAAGCTGCTTCTCCGGTCCAAGCACAATCTGGCAGGCCCGATTATCATTATCCCTCGTCTCCTGCTGTGAAACTTGAATGCATAGACAATTCCTGGTGTGTGAGACTGTTATTTCTGATACTGTTGTTACGCGAGGGAACCCATATCGTCCAGTCCAACGTCCACCTAGCCAGGTTGCTGTCATTCTTTGTTGCAGTCCTGCTGCGTCGAGCAAATGTACACGACCAGCCCGGCCCTTCTATTGTAAATCCCATCAGTTACTCATGAATGATGGATCCTTGATACTGCCTCCTGCATCGCCCAAGCCCTCAACTGGCCGGTTGTATGACCATCCTGCGAATTGTTGTTGCATCGTAGATGAGAGCATTGGTCCCTCGACGTAAGAATCTGTGGGTGCTTCTGATGTGAATTCGCGATCAAAGTTGGCAGTATCTCTGTCGTCAAGCTAAAATCATGTCAGCATGTTTTGTTCATGGTCGCACGCCAGTCATAGATACTCACCACATTGGGCTTGAAGCTAGGCTCGTACTTGCGGTCCAAGAGCTTTCTCCAGTCAATGCTATGGAAGAATGGATGTGCCTTGATTTCTGCTGCGCCGTTGACACCCAGTCTCTTTGTCGGATCTCTGTCGAGCAGCTTCTGCAGCAGATCCCGTGCTGCGGGAGGCACAATCTCGGGGCCAGGGAAGTGTAGAGGCTCTGCCAGAATCTTACGGTACATGTCGTTGGTGTTTTCGTCGTAGAACGGCGGCAGTCCTGTCAGCATCTCGTAGAGGAGAACACCCAATGTCCACCAGTCAACTGTCTTGGTGTAGCCAGTGCCGTGCAGCAACTCGGGTGCGAGATACTCGGGCGTACCACAGAATGCTAAAACCTTGATTAGTGTGAAGCGCTCAAACAAAGATTTGGGAACACATACTGTTTGTCTTGTCCTCATCCTTCATGTCGAGTTTGCAGAGACCGAAATCGCATAGAGCAATGTGGCCGGTGTAGTCGAGCAAGATGTTCTCGGGCTTCAAGTCTCTGTAAATGACGTTGAATCCGTGTAGACACTCAAGTGCGCACAAGAGTTCGGCAGCGTAAAAACGAGATCGGTTAATGTCGAAACGTTGCTCTTTTTGTAGATGGTGGAAAAGCTCGCCACCATTGACAAAGGCCAGCACGATGTACAGCTTCTCTGGAGACTGGAAGGAGAACTTCATGGGAACAATGAAAGGGTTGTTGATCTGAGCCAGCACCGAACGTTCGGCAAGAGTGTGGGCAACTTCAGAGCGTGAGATGATGTGAGCTTTTCTGATCGTCTTCAGAGCGTAGATTCGGCGGGTATCGCGCTTTCTGGGTGGGGGTGTTAGCTTGAGTCCGCGACAGGACAGAATGGGCAAATACGTACTGCACTTGCATGACCTTGCCGAAACTGCCTTTGCCAACAACCTTGAGCAGTTCGAAGTCCTCAATCTTGAGCGATCTTTGTCTGTTCTCGACAAATTTGACGCCACATCTGATTGATCCGGTTCCGTACTGGAGGTCAACCCACTCAGTGCCAGATTGACCTTGAGTCTTTGCCTTCTCTGCGTGGGCGAAAGCGGCCTTTTCTCTGTCTTTTCGGCCCAGCTTGGGGTCTTCCTCATAGGGGTGAACTTCTTCGAAGCGAGGGTTGATTCTGCACGTTCCCAGGAAGATGTCGTCGTTTCTACCGGCATTGGGGGGAGCGTTGGGGTTTCTGATGTAGATGGATAGATTTAGTTCGCAGGCACGAGACACATCGAACTTATACTGTGTGTTCTCGCCAGCCCAGACGGGCTTCTCTGGTGTGCCTGAAACAGAGTTGACGAAGACTTGTTGCTTGTCGAAATCGACGAGGGCGTAAGGAAGGTACTTGGAAGAGTAGCGACCGTGAACCGAAGGGGCGGCGTTGATGCCTCCCTGTGATGATTGAGGACGTCCAGGAGCATACGAGCCATAGGCTGAATTGCTCACCGAGCCAGGGCGTGCACCGGCCACGGAAAAGCCGCTACCACTGGAAAGAGAGGCACCATGACGAGGCTGGAAGATCTGTTCGGCACCGGCAGGCAGAGAGAAGCCGCGACCTTCGTGGAAGGTGAGGATCAAGATACCGGGCTTGAGAGGTGGGGCAGGAGGCGAGGAATTGGCTTCGGACGCGGCTGTGCAGTGTCAGCGGCAATCTCGCAGAAGTGACAGCGGATGTAATACCGATGCCATTGGGGTCGTTGATGGCAGTAGATGAGGCCAGAGGGCTGTTTGGCGGCTTGGGTGCAGGATCGGGGGTGATTGTCGAGGTGGAAGACGAACGGCTGAAAGTGTTGGCCAAGGGCGCCAGATGCGTCTCCTTGAGTTCTGGGGCGGTCAGCGATGCGAGTCGTCAGGGGCAGACAGTAGCAAGGGCAGTAACGCACTCTTTGTGAGCTTCCACGACATGACGAGAGGACAAGCAGGAGTGGCGGGAGGTCGAAGTGCTTGTCGAGTCTTGACAGTAGTAGAGAATAGAGTTGGTTGCTGCCAGTCGATAAGGCTGAAGTACAGAGTGGGGATAACGGGCCGCTCGAAAAGGAGAGGAAACGAGGCCCAAGACCAAGGCCACAAGCCCCTACCAACAACTCGAAGCGCAAAAAGCAGGTAGTGCTTGACCAGATATCTGTCTCTTCAGTTCTTCTGGACGTCAGCCTTGTAATTAGTGAATGAAATGGAGATATTGGGTTGTTTTGATGGATGTTGTTAAGTTTAGAAGCAATAGACAGTGGCTTGGCATTTATGGAGATGGCGTCGGCGTCGGCGTTGACGGGCTCGTACGCCGTATACCGACTGCACCTCCCCTCGGTCGCGCGTCGAGGCATCAGATAACCAACAACACTCGTGCCATCTCATCGCCATACTCTTCATCCGTTCCCATACTATCATCGCCTGACTTATGCGACCGTATTGACACCACTTTGTCCTGACCTCGATCACTTTCGACGCGCACGACTCCGCATAACAACTTGGGCTCGCGCCCACGCATGACCCACCATGGGCCTCATCAAGAAGAAGACGGCCGTCAGAACCACCGAGGGCGGCATCAAGTACATCTGCGACATCTGCTCAGCCGACATTACCGCCACTGTATGTGACTTGCTATACTTTCCTGTCCTCTTGCATGGTCTGTGCGCTGTATACTGACATGGCCGCCTAGGTACGCATCAGATGCGCCGACGATGATTGCTCCAACTACGACCTGTGTGTCCCTTGTTTTGGAGAGGGAAAATCTTCCGGCAAGCACGATCCAGCCACACATCCTTTCCAAGTCATAGAACAACATTCTATCCCTATATATGTCGAAGACTGGGGTGCCGACGAGGAGCTGCTGTTGCTAGAGGGCGCCGAGACATACGGCCTAGGATCTTGGGCCGACATTGCAGATCACATCGGAGGCTATCGAACTAAAGACGAAGTGCGCGATCACTATATCGAAACATACATAAACAGCTCCAAATTCCCTCTACCAGAACGCGCCAGTCCCAAGGATACCACTCTTTCCGACTCCATCCCTAGAGATGAGTTCCAGGCTCGCAAGAAACGGAGGATAGAGGAGCGAAAAGAGGCGGCCAAAAACCAAGCTATCATCGATTCCAAGCAGAAGCCCACCTCCAGTGTACCTTCGTGTCACGAGGTCCAAGGTTTTATGCCTGGTCGTCTTGAGTTCGAGACGGAATACTTCAACGAAGCCGAAGAAGCAGTACAACATATGCAATTCGAGCCTGGCGATGGCATCAACCCTGTCACTGGTGAACTCGAACCCGAGATGGATCTCAAAATTACCGTCATGGATATTTATAACCACCGCCTCACGGCTCGCGTGGAGAGAAAGAAGGTGCTTTTTGAGCACAACTTGCTCGAGTACCGCAAGAACACTGCAATCGACAAGAAGAAGACAAAAGACGAGCGCGATTTGAGCAACAAGACGAAGCCATTCGCACGCATGATGAATCATTCGGATTTCGAAGCCTTCACGACAGGAATCGAATACGAACACAGCATACGACAAGCTATCAAGCAGCTACAAGACTGGCGCCGCATGCAGATCGGCGATCTAAAATCTGGAGAAAAGTACGAGATTGAGAAGGCAGCACGACAAGCCCGAGCTGCGGCAACAGCAGACCGCTTTTCTATGCCTGGTAGAGTCCATAAGCCTAGCGCTCAAGAGCCACCATCGGCAGCGTCGGCCTTGATCGGACCAGAGCTACCACCGAAACCAAACACGACAGGCTTGCAAACCCCACCAGAATCAACGTCACCAAATGCTAGCAATACCAACCCTCCGCCAAGGTTCCCATTACAGGCAATTACAGGCGTATCGAAGATGGATTTGCATGGCAACAACAGCCAAGACGCACATCTTCTGACCGAAAACGAGCAAGAAATATGCAGGGTGATCCGTGTTCAGCCCAAGGCGTACTTGGTCATGAAGGATGCCGTACTCAAAGAGGCGCTTCGATCAAATGGTTGTCTGAAACGTAAGAATGTTAAGGAGGTTTGCAGAATTGACACAACCAAGGCGGGAAAACTATTCGACTTCTTCGTCTGGTCTGGGTGGATTGGAAAGGGATGAGTGTGAGAGAATCTGAGGGGAGAGAGAGGCATGCTATTATTTCAAAATACCCATCATCAACAATGATTTACGATATTGCTGTACAGTAGAACCTTACGATTAGACAGATGATCAGCCCCAGTGGCATTAAACCACTTTGAATGCCATCCTTGACCTGTGCTTAATATATACATATATATAAAGGGCTGGCCGAACGAAAGCCGAGGTGCCCGCATTTCGGCGACGCGGCAGTCGAGAGCGGCGGCGGCGTCACCGGCCTGTGATTGCGACTGGCCCTGTCTGGTACTTCCAAGTCCTACTCTGTCAATTTAGAATACTTCCTGGACCTCTCGATATCTCTTGTCTGACGACAGCTCTATATGGACAGGAGATAACACCATCTCGCATCAACCTTCTTCACGACGCAGCTTGGAAAACATCATCTCGACCCCGGCTATTGGTAGAGCACCATGAGTGGCCAAGTGTGCGCCAACGGCCTGAGAGGGCTGACTAGAGTTGCTCGCAACACTCGAAAGCGTCCTTGTCATTCATGGATAGCCGAAGCGCATACTGTCAACCGAGTCACCTTCCAAGCGCAATCGCAACGATGCATGGGATCTTGGAGCGACCGCCGGGTTAGA
Source organism: Aureobasidium sp. EXF-3400 (assembly GCA_024195585.1). Lineage (NCBI taxonomy): Eukaryota > Fungi > Ascomycota > Dothideomycetes > Dothideales > Saccotheciaceae > Aureobasidium > Aureobasidium sp. EXF-3400. Next base: position 20,712 of record SWBL01000467.1, read on the forward strand.
GGCCAATGGGGAGCATACCAGATCAAGAAACGAAACTACGCAACTTCGAACTCGACCGTCTCCATGGCAGATTACAGAAAGAGTAGGTGAAACGAGGGAACTCTGGATACAACCAACTTCAGTCAGTAACAGCCCTCGTCTTCAAGGTGAATATGGCCCTGTGGCCGAATACGATCGCCGTGTCAAAGCTGGTGTCCTCAGAGACGATCAGCATCAGCGCAGTAAGTTCTCCTGAAGCTCGCCGTGAAACGAAGAGGAGCTAGGCTAATCGGTTCAAGCCATTATCGAATCGCTACAAGATCTGCACGACATGCTGGCAAACTACAATCCACCGACGGTTCAGGAGCCATCCATAGAATCTCTGCAGCCCAAGAAGCAGGGTTTCCTTTCGTCAATTTTCGGCCGCGGCCAGAAGTCGCTGTCCAACTTGGAAATGCCCAGTGACTTGCCCAAAGGCTTGTATATGTATGGCGACGTCGGCAGCGGAAAGACCATGATGATGGACCTTTTCTATGACACACTACCCGAGAGCATCCAGAGGGCTACGCGCATCCACTTCCACAATTTCATGCAGGAGGTACACCGCGATCTGCACAAAGTCAAGATGCAATACGGCCAGGATATCGATGCCATTCCTTTCGTGGCCGCTCATATCGCCAAACGCAGCAGCGTACTCTGCTTTGACGAGTTCCAGTGTACCGATGTGGCCGACGCTATGATTTTACGAAGACTGGTCGAATCTCTGATGCACCACGGCACTGTTATTGTGACTACCAGTAACCGCCATCCCACAGAGCTCTACAAGAACGGCGTTCAACGCGAGTCCTTCGTCCCCTGTATCAACCTTCTCCAACGTCAACTGCGTGTTTTGAACCTCGATTCGCCTACCGACTACCGCAAGGTACCTCGCCCTGCATCAGGTGTGTACCATCACCCGCTGAACAAAGCTGCGAGTACACATGTCACCCATTGGTTCAAGTACCTGGGTGACTTCGAGAATGATCCTCCTCACCCAGCCGAACACCATGTTTGGGGACGACCTATTCAGGTGCCTCAGGCGAGTGGAAAGGCTGCACACTTTGATTTTGACGAACTAATCGGCCGTGCTACTGGCGCTGCTGACTACATCGAGCTGATGCGCAATTATGACGCTTTCATCGTGAGCAATGTGCCGCAGATGGATCATCGTAGTCGCGACCGAGCTCGCCGCTTCATCACCTTCATTGATGCCGTCTACGAGTCACATGCCAAACTTGTTCTCACCACTGCCGTACCGTTAACTGAGCTGTTCCTCTCTCGCGAAGAAGTCGACGCAGCAATGAAGCAAGCGGCAGCCAAGGGCGATAGCAATGCAGAGGCCGCATTGAATGAAGGATCTGATGTTGACGACGTGATGCGGCAGATGATGGATGATTTGGGCATGAACATGAATATGCTCAAGAAGAGCAACTTCTTCTCTGGCGATGAGGAAGCCTTTGCATTTGCCCGTGCACTATCACGTCTGTCTGAGATGGGTTCGCAGATGTGGGTGGAACGTGGCATGGGTCTTGAGAACAAGGGAGGCAAGAAGGAAAAGGATGACTTTGCCAAAGTCAGAAGCAGATGGAAGGAGGATAGCATGTAATGCCTGCTCCAGTTCAAGCCTGTTTCATATAAACCAGTTCTCAAGGACGACATTTTGGATCTCAAAGCATATACGACCACGTTTTATATCTGACCATTGCAAATTATTCCCGTCTTCCTCAGCAGCGAGTCTATATAGAGCAGACAAAAGGCGTGCGACTTCGTGGAGTTTGTATATCAATCCGTAATATTGAAGACATGGCTCCTGGGAATTCTTGCACTCTCTTTTTCGAGCAAAGCAACAAACGTGCTTTTTGGTGACTGGCCTCAGATATGTGTCATGTTGAGATCAAGTCCACAGCGTGGATCATTCTCTTCCTATTATAATAATGATGCCTGAGCATCGTTCATCAACGGCCATAAAGGAAGAAGAAAAAGGAGAGGAAAAATCTCTCGCAGCTTTCCTGAAAAACAACAGCGAGACGCATGTGCCAAAACTCGTGGGGTGCTTCCAGCCAAGACATGTGGCCCCAGCGTCTCTCGCGAGGAAATTCTCGTATATAAGCGTCGCATTCCCTTCGACCCTCTCTTTCTTAATTCGTGCGGCGTCCGGGTATTATACAGTTTCCCCTGTTGCTGGTCTTTCAAACTTCACTGTTATATTATATGAGAGGCTGGCGTCAACCCGTGGACACAGATCAAAAATATTGCATACCTAGTCTCATCAGCCACTTCCGACGGAGCCTACTATTGAATTGGCTCTGTTGGTGTGCTGATGGCTGGACATATCTTAGTAAATCTGTGCTTTTGTGAAACGGAGCTGGCAATTGTGTCACTTGCGTAGTGGTGTGCAGAAGGCTTGTGAAGTTGCTGTTCTACTTCTGTGCGTCTGGCTGCCGGACGAGAGTTCAGATATCAGAACTGCGTCTGGCGGGGAGACTTTCTGGCGCAGGAACTGGAGTCCACAAGAAGCGCAAGCATCCCGCTTAGCAACAACCATCGCTACGAGACACTCGACTTCTACAGCATCAATTGCTTTCTCTGCGACTCTCTCGCGTGCATGCTTCACTATCATGATCGCAGAATTATTTTCATTGGAGTGATCGGCTATTTCTTGTAACATTTCTCTGATAGACAAAATTTCTTCAAACATTGGTGTCAAGAGTTTTTCTTCTACCACATAAAAACAGAACATGCCTGGACTAAAAGTCGTCGCCCTGATTTCTGGAGGGAAAGACTCCTTCTTCTCAATACTCCACTGCCATGCAAACGGACACGAGGTCGTCGCTCTGGCAAACCTGCATCCAGCCGCCCAGAATGGCGAGCGCTCCGAGGACATTGACAGCTACATGTATCAAACCGTAGGCCACGGCATTATCCCACTCTACGAACAGGCACTAGGTCTTCCACTCTACAGACAGGAAATTCTGGGCGGAGTTGTGGATAGCAACAAGAGCTATGCTTCTCCCGCGGCCGCCCAGCAGAGCCAGCAAGACGAGACGGAAAGTCTGGTGCCTTTGTTGCGTAAAGTCATGGCTGCACACCCAGAGGTCAATGCCGTCAGCACTGGAGCTATTCTTTCGGACTATCAGCGTACAAGAGTAGAATCGGTCGCTATAAGATTGGGTCTAGTTCCCTTGTCTTATCTATGGCAGTATCCGTTCTTGCCGCCGTATACGGAGACTTCTCTGCTGGATGATATGGCTGCTGCTGGACAGGATGCCCGTATCATCAAGGTCGCCTCGGGAGGACTTGATGATGGCTTCTTGTGGGAGAACGTGGCGAACTACCGCACAAAGACTAGACTTGTGCGGGCGATGGAGAGGTTCGGCATCATCGGAGATGGTGCTGCGCTTGGCGAAGGAGGGGAGTTCGAGACGCTCGCGATTGATGGGCCATGGCCGCTGTGGAAGAACTCGATTCAGGTCGAGGACGATGATAGAACGATTGCAGCTGGTGAAGCAGGAGCTGCGTCGGTGAAGATCAAGACTGCACGATTAGTGCCCAAGGAGCCATCCTCGGATTTCTCGTATGAGCAACTGCGGCGACCAACGACACTAGATGATAAATTCGCAGCTCTGACAACGCGCATGGACGAGAAAATCGAAGGGATTTCAAAGACATCTGACGAAGCAGCAGAGACATCAGAAGCTCTCAGCCTAACCTCTGGATGGACAACTCAGACAACAGACACTTGCACAATCATTTCAAACGCAATGGCGGAAGGAAACTCAGCAGGAGAGCAGATGACCAATATCATGACCCGCTTGGTAAACGACTACAACGTCAAACCCTCCTCGATCGCTTTCACCACCATTCTATTACGAAGCATGTCCGAGTTCGCTGCAGTGAATGTGGCATATGGGTCCCAATTTACCACACCGAACCCACCAGCCAGAGTCACTATCGCTTGTGGCAGCACACTTCCAACGGACACTCACGTCTCTCTATCGATCGTAGTTCTGCACGATAGCGTAAAAGCACAGAAGCAAGGTCTCCACGTGCAATCCCGCTCCTACTGGGCCCCAGCGAATATCGGTCCCTACTCTCAAGCTATCGTCACACCATCTCCTGCCTCCTCCTTACCTCAACTCATCCATATCGCTGGACAAATCCCTCTTGATCCACCTACCATGGACTTCCCAGCACAAGCAGATCTGACCTCAAAAGCACATTTTGCAGCCCAAGCCATTCTTGCACTCCAACATCTGTGGCGTATCGCTCAAATCATGCAAGCTTCACATTTTCTCGGCGCTGTTGCGTTTATCGCCGCAAACTCTCCTACAACAACGCGAACCCGAGTGAACGCGGCATTGCAGAGTTGGAAACTGGCCCATCAACCACCTGTCGCAGAAGAAGCAGAGGACGAAGAAGATGAGCATTTTGATGTGTGGGATCAACGTCAATTTGGTAATGCAGGAAACGCTGTGACGTCTACTCGCCGCAAGGACATTGTGAATGTATCTGTGCCGCCATGTTTTGTTGCTGAGGTGGAAAGTCTGCCGAGAGATGCACCGATTGAGTGGGCAAGTGTTGCTATCAAGGCTTTTGATGGTGTTGTCGAGACTGAAGGTACGCCATTCTTGTCGCTTCTTCGGTTTTGTTTTGTTGCTGACCAGAGAAATGCAGAAACTGAGGAACATGGATGTACTAGACAGACATTGAATATTAAGTCTGGACTCGAGGAAGTGGACTTGGCTGGTTGGGTTGCGCTCCACAATGTTGACGATCTGAGCAAGGTTAGATTGCCGGCGACACGGGTTTGTACTGTGTATACCACACAGGTCTTACCAGAGGTTTGGGTGAAGGAGAGGCAGCCTACCATCGTTCCTTGCTACAATCTCTGGGATGGTCACGGGCAGCGAGTGGCTGCTGTTATCGCATACAGACAGCAGTAATAGACGCACACAAGACGGCTCAAACCAGAGAATCAGGGGTATATAACAAGGTGTATTTCTCATCATTTTCCCAACGTCTCCAACACTCCTTCCCCTTTTTGCCCATTCTCTTTCCGGTATGCATTCGCAAAGAGAATAAAGCAAAGAAACAGCATACGTAAATCTAAGAAACCATCATGTCCCATAAAGCGCCAAAAAGTGTGTTCTGGAAAAGGTGAAAAAGGTCGTGCAATTGTACAAACACATTGTTGACTTTTGTTTTTGGCTCTCTTTTGTGGCCGTCTTCCGTCTGCCCGTCCGTCTCCCCAAGCTTCGTCCAGTCCTCTTAAGTGGCCTTCTTGGCGAACTCGACGCGCAGGATAAGATGTCCGTAACCGAAACCGTCCATCTTCTCGCATGCAACGGCGGCGTCTGATCGGTCGACGAAACTGACGAAAGCAAAGCCCTTGGCCTTGCCTGTTTCTCTGTCCTTTGCGAGGAAGACACGGGTGACGCGACCAAAGCGCTCGAACAGTGCGCGGAGCTCGTCTTCTTCGGCGAATTCGGAAACCTAGAATCGAACATGTTAGATGGCTGTATGGCGCATTGAAAAGGTGGATAGAGACTCACGTTGGTGACACGCAGAGTAGCCAAGTCGTCTCTCTCGAACTTGCCGCCCATTCTCTCGCCAGTAGCAGCACCACCCTTGCGGAGATGTGGGGGCACGTAGGAAGAGCCACCGGGGCCGGAAGCGCCTGGCGCAGGGCCGCCTGCAGCCAGGTTCTGAAGAGTGGCAGCACCGACATCACCGTCGAGGTCTGCAAGACCAGCACCAGCCTCGCCCTCGGGAGCCATGGTGTTCTTGAAGGGACACTTTGTGGTGAAATGCTCGCCGGAACAAATACGACACTTGATCTTCATCTGCTTGAGCTGCTGGGCCTTCTGGTCCTCCTCGGCGGTGGGTTGCTCGGCGGCGCCAGACTTGAAGCCGACCTGGGGGCGGAAGATGATGTTCTCTCCGAGAGTGGTGGTATCGGGTTGGGGGCCAGCAGGACGGCCTGCCTCGAGACCCATCTTGGGCCAGGCGCGGCGCTCTGCGACACCGGCCTTCTCATATGTGCGCTTGGTGACCTTGCGGATGCGTTGTGTGCGCTTGACCTTCTTGCCGTCGTCGTTAAGGAAAATGGTGACGATGGTCTCGGTGCCGTCCTTGTTCTTTGTGTGCTGAGGCGGGGGAAGGGCGGTGGCGAGATCGGGCTCGTCGTCCTCGGCCCAGTCGGTGCGTCCTGGTTGGTTTGACATGTTGGCAGATGTGTGGGTTGTGGTATGAAGTGGTTGCCGTCTCGTCGTCGGGCCTTGCTGTTGCGTCGCTGTCGAAAAGTTTAGCGAATGAGTCTGGTGTGGTCCGTGCACCGACCTGCTCCCAGTCGTTCTTTCCTACTTGGGCGATATCCAACACTCGTCTTCACGTGCTCTACACTCTCTGTCAAGTTTGCATTTGGTCTATCTGCTTGCCTCCAGGTCTTCCCGTATCATGCATCAGATCATTTCGGCCGATATGAGTTGGCACAGTACATGCTTTCCACATTATCCCATAATGTTTCTAGGTGATAAGACTGTCACATGCATCTGCTGGAATGCTTAGAATCTCTGAGAGCAGCACCTTCCTCGAGACTAATATATACTTTATGCGTACGCATTGGACAAGAATCGCTTCTTTCCAGGAACCAGACATCCTGGCCTCTCAACTGTCACAGCTTTCCCGAAGGGAGTGTGGCAGGCAGAACGAACAACCTGATTCTGCCGCGATGCGCGACATCAGCAAAGGCGTCAGCTTGTTTCCGTCCAATACAAAAGACATGCTCAAGAGCCGTCGTCTAATCGACTTGTTAACAGGGACGAGAGCTGTACCGCGTCCGTCGATGTCTGAAGCTCAAAGCCCGGGCTGGGCTTGACCTCTTCTAAGCAACTATCTTACGTTGTCACACTCGCTTTTTCCGCAAAACTATATCACCATGATTTTGTACAACATGGCATGTTCAACTGCATGGTGCAGGTGCACAACTGTACCTGCTGGCGTGAGAATCAGGAGAATCTTGGGCAAGTTCACCGGCCAAACAGCTTCCGCGTGCCGAAAGATCCCTGCATCCGCAAGACGTCACAAGGCTCCTCAGTCAACTCCCACCAAGATTGAACACTTTGGCGACCCGCGGTCGAATGCTGGCATCTCAGCCAGCCAGCCAGCCAGCCTCCACCAGAGTGCGTCATGGGTTGAATGGATTGAGGTTTGCGGAGGATGTGAAGGATGTGTGTCTGTGCCGCCCTTATATGTTTTCTCGTTTCATCGTCCTTCCATGTCCTTATCCTGCGATCGACGTTCTTTGCAACCTTTTGACCATCCTTGTCACTTTACACAAGAAGCTTAAAATATTCCGGTATCTGGCCAAGGCACTCATTACGTAGAGGCGCATTTGCTGAGGCTTGGTCGTATTACCCTCTGATGACCAGGCGTCCATCATGTCCGACTTTGTTGTAGGTCTCTCTCAGCCTCTCCTCTGTCAACAGTTCTCTTTCCTAGCTTGAAGTCGCATCTTCATGTTGAGCAGCTGAACAAATCCCCGCGAATCTCTCGTTCTGACGCTGTCCGGTTGGAAAGGAACTTGGCTTAGAAGGCTTTGATAAAACTGCCGATAAATACTTTGATAAAGGATACGACAAACTACACAATTATCGGCATCGGGGTCGTAACGATCGCGAAGACAACAGCAACCAAAACAACATGAACGACGCACGAGGACGTGATCGTGGCTATGACAGTGACTCGGAAGATAGCTACGATCAGAGACCAGGACGAAGATCATACCCACGAGACGATCGCGATGACAGGAGACCACGACGATTTGACAATCGAGATATCGAGCCGCCACGTCGGCTCTCTCCTCCAGGACAAAGCTACCATCCTCGTGCTGTAGACCCACCCTCATACATACCATATCAACAAGGAGCCACGCGGCCAGGTGATTCTCAATACTACGATAACGCACCTCGCCCATCGTCTCGAGATTACACACCGACATCCTCCAACCAAGGTCCTCCAAACAACGAAATGGCTAGATATTCCAGACCCAAAGATCGCTCACCATCCCGCTCACGCTCGCAGCGACGACGCCGCCGCCGCTCCCGTTCATCGTCCTCACGCTCTCGTTCCTCAAGTCAGGACTTCCACGATAGTCCCTTATTGGCTTTCGACAGTAGGCCTTTAGGCTTGGGAGCAGGCATCGCAGGCGCGCTCATTGGTGGCTACATCGGCCGCGAGACCAGTGATCGTCATCAAAAGCGCGGTACAGCTCTGGGAGCCATCATCGGTGGCATCGGAGCCAACATCTTGGAGAACAGGGTCAGGATCTACAGAGAGGACATGAAGGAGGAACAGAGGGAGGCAAAGGAGAAATGGGAGGCTAAACAGAGGGAAAGCAAAAAGGAGAGGCGGAGTCGAAGGTTGGAGTCGCCGCAGCGATGGTAGAGGTTTCGTTGTGTGATGACGGAAACGAATTGACGAAGAACTAATAATGTTAATGATGGTTGGGAGGCGTTTCCGCAGGCTATGTCTTGTCTTTCTCCTGCCATACAAGGCAACTTATTGTGTATTGATGTGACGAGGTAGATGGATGTACTCACAACTGTCTTCGCCTGCTGACACTCGCCGACATAGTCATATCGGCATTATGAACACATGGTGTTCTATATCATACTGCTTGAGCCCCTGTGCTATGTGCTCCTATGCTGTGTACGTTTCGCAACCGATATGAATCCCATTCCATACCTTGGGCCTAGATACATCCATGAACCTTGTTGCTGACTGTCAGGAGCCTTGTACAGCAAAGGTCCTTGCATCAAAAATCTCGATAACACCCCAGCTCAGAAAATGCGTGAGATAGCAAATTATCATATTGCAAATATTGAGAGACATCGGCAAGGGGTAGAGCCAGGTAATGTACAATTCACACACCCTTCCCAGGGACAACAGAAAAGGCAAATATATAACGTATTGCAAGCACCCATGATCGACGTCTTTTCTCGTTGAATGTTTCCCAGAAGAATAAGCACAAAGCCGCCCAAGTCGAGATGAAGAAAGCATGTACGCCCTGCTGCGCCGTAGCTGTCTCTTCCTCTCCTTTTTCAACAGAAAAACGCAGGATAAATGTCAAGAGAGAAAACAAAGAGACAGACGATATGAAAGGGTGAGAGAAAGATGCACAGTGGATAATGAAAAGATGGAGAGTAGAAGCATGTGAACGCCTCCCTCTCGTGGTCTCGCGGGCCGAACCACTCCCCCCAGTTTTGTGTCGCAGAATAGATGTAATAAAATTGGGAAAAATCGAACGCCATAAAACCCCTCGTTCCTCCAGTTCCGCTGGTCGTGTGAGATCTCGAAAGAGCAACAAGCTATAAAGAAGATTATCAAGAATGGAATGCACATTTCAGTCGAACCGTGACTGAGCAAAACATGGTCGTGTTCACTTCTTCTTGAGGCTTGGACTAGGCTTCATGCGTTGTGAAGGTGGACCTTCCAGTCCAATATCGTCGCCCTCGAGTTTGACTTGTGAGCGCCGACGCTTACTGCTCAAGTTCGGACTTGTCGATGCGGACGGATGCGCACTGTTTGGATTGTTGCCTTGCTGCGAGTGCTGCGGTACCATCATTGGCGGGCCCATGTTCGGGCTTGGGGAGTGATGCATCTGTCCCATCATGTGGTTGGGGGCCATCAAAGAGCCACCGGGCAAGCCCGGGTGTGCAATGTGAGGTGAGCCATTCATAGCCATCATCTGTTGCCCGTTCAGGTGCTGCATCGGCAAATTCATATGG
>SWBL01000468.1:0-30453 GCA_024195585.1 Aureobasidium sp. EXF-3400
CCGACGACGACATGTCGTGGTGGGCGGGAGGGGGGTAGTGAGGAACTTCGTACTGCATGACTCTGTCGGGAGTGTCTGATGGAAACTTGTTAGTATTCAGGATGCTATTCAACTTCATTCTGCCGACGATGCCGCTGTCCCTCCTCATGCTGGGCCACAAGAGCGAGTCTATCCGAGGAAGCAACATGTGGGCGTATGAGACTAAATGTCTGGGTGTGTGCAGAGAAGACTTTCGGCACACGGCGCGTGTGTGTTTGGGACTACTGACTGATAGGCAGGGTTTTGTCTTGCTTCACCAGATACGCGTTGGAGTGAAATGCGCGAAGAGATGCAGACGTGCAGAGAGCAGAGAACAACGAGACAAACGCGTCGAAGACAAAATTCGATCGACGGTGTTGTGGTCGGGTGGGAAGTGAGAGTCGGAAGAGCGGTCAAGGCTGTGTTGAAATCATGTTAGTTGCTGAGTATTGGTAACGGTGAGAGAGTGAATGTATAGGCAGCGACGTCGACGACGACATGAGTGGATGTGTGGGTAGGGGGAGGGACCGACGAAAGTGTCAGGGCGTTGCGGTCGATATGCGGTCGATGCGCGCGATGGATGGATGCAGCACAGAAGGGACGGGTGTCGGGAAAACGCGTGTGTGGATAGAAAAAAAACACAACGACGAGGGCGATGATAGGGAGGCGAGGATGGAGAGAGACAACAAACATACCTTTGGCGGGGACGATAGCGAAAACTGCGCACAGTGTGTAAAAGAAACAAAAGAAGAAGCCGCGACTTGACGGAGACTCTTTCTTGATCTTCTGGTCGATGAGAGTGCGCAGAATGATGGTTTGGAAGGAAGGAGCGTAGACCAAGATGCGACCGAGGATTTTGGCAGGAGGGCTGTGGTCTTGACACGCTAACCCGATTCGGACGCCTCAAACACCCGTCGACTTTTCTCCTGCTCGAATTTTACACTTCTGGTGTGATGCCTCTTGAGGAGATTGCCTCGTGTCAGATTCTCTGTGTGGTGTGCACTTTTACTTTTGTGCCTTTAGTCCTTGTTCTCCTTTTCTGGCTGAGTATCTGCCGACCCGGACGTGCCTCTGACCGACGTCACCGGGTTCTATTATGGTCACCTTCGAGAAGGTCGAGAGAAGTCCCGAGGAATAGCGCCCCTGGTCTGTTTCACTCTTTGACAAGTCGCGGATGTCCTGCACCGAATCTCTGGGCACTGTTTCGAGGCTCTCCGAGGGAAATGAATCACTCAGTCCTGCTTGCTTTCCAGTCCAGTCTTGATTTGATTCGTAATCTCGCAGGCTTGTCTGGCTCTACGGGATTTAGTTTCGTCTTCTCCTTTTTTGCGGATTTCCAGTTGCGTTGCTGCTGACGGCTGTCGGCGGTCTCGTCCTTCCAGAGTGCGCGTATTCTCTCCCGTGTGACCGAATCGGTTCTCGGATCACGACAAGTCCGTGAAGTTGACGTCTGATCTTCCTGTCAGTTACAACCTCATGCGGTCCGTTTAGTGTACCTCACGTTATGGGTATGCGCAAAGTATTTGCTGCCAGCGGTTCTTGTGTGAGATCGTACAGTCAATTACGTTGCAGTTTATGTGCTCGTATGTGTAGCTGTGTGATTTTTCGATATGCAGATAGATGCTCTGGTCCAGCCAAGTTGGTCAGTTGGTGGTTGGATGATGGCAGGTCCAAGGTGAAGTTCAATGATGAGGAACGAGAAAGGTGTACAGGATATGGCCAAGTTATGGGAGATGGGACGGGATAAATGCAACCAGGAACGGCGGCATCATGTTATCATGATGCAAAGAGAGGCTTCAGACTGGTCTTTGCCATATTCTACTACTGCATCTTGATCTGAGCGTCCCCCTGTTGACCAGTACCCAAGCGGGTTCGAAATAAGCATGTATGCTCCGCACCCGCTGCTCCATCAATCTCACTTGGATACGGCTCTGATGAGCGCATTGTCAATCTCAATATGGCCCAGATCTGAGGGCCGTGACATCGACGGTCGAATCATGATCCAACACCACTCACGCCGTCTACCAACAGATCAGTGCGCCAGCTTGTTCACTAACAAGTCTAACAGCTGTTCGACCAGCCAAAGGATCGTGTGGTGGTCGATGCGCACTTACAACCCTCCAAGGACTTAACGGATGGGTGATGCTTGCAGCAAGAATACGCAACTTGGGACAAGTCAGTTCCGCCACCAACCCAGAAGCTTGGTAAGTTGGTGGCTGCAAAGTGTGCACACCTGCATGAAAGATTTCCCATTTTTGCAAATCATCTGTGCTAGGAAAGCTTTGGCGACGGCGGGACGGACCAGCCCTGCCCTGACAGATCCGGTCGACGATACAAACCAAGCCAAGTCGACGAGCACTGTGCGCATTTGAGTCTTGTGTGCCTCAGGGACAGAACTTTGAGCAACTGCCATGATCAGAGCGTATCAAAACGGTTCGAGGGTTCAAGTTTTCAGGTGGCTCGAGAGCATAAAGAGGTCTGATACACATACAGTGTACGATATGTGCGGAAGCGAGCAACAGCACCACAAACGGCCACGCTCGTGTACTCGGGTGGTGCACACCGTTGCTATCCAAGAACCTCTACTCACGACTTAGGAACCATCCTGAAACACTCGCGAGGATGCACGAAGACGCATCTTTGCAGGACACCAAACTCGTGGTATCTTGCAACCATGCATACTCGGCCATAGTGTTTCTCTCATTTGTTTTGCGTGTGTGTGTCCTTTTATCACAGCCAATAAACTTACGATCACAGAAATGTCCCGGCTGCGTCAGGCCGACTGCACTAGAGATCCATCTGCTCACCCGATCTAGCCGCCGAAAGAAACTTGGCCGAGAGTTTCGATCAATCACTAAGCCATCACTATGGAGGATCTTCTACCTCGCGTTGCAGGCAGAGGTGATCGTGCAACGATCTGGGTATCTATTGAGGCAATCTTTTGATCAAAGATCACCAGTGCTCGTACTACAAAGATACCTGGACTGGTGACGCCATTTGCGATGGCGCAACAAGGAAAGAAGACGTGCGTTGACAGCGGCCAGAAAGTGGCAGGGTGTCGGTGCGTCTCTTGCACTCATCCCTCTCGAGGTCCCGGCTACCTGGATTTGCCTGTCGACATGGGCGATCGCGCCATGGGCTAGTTCTTCTGTCCGTGTGTTCCCCGCCGCCATGCTCTGTCAACGCGCATCAACTGCGGGTCGTAGTGAATGTCCGTTCTTTTTTGTGGACCTTGCCAGGGGAAAATCATCCGCTATCGACTTGCAGAGTCATGTTAGACAGCATCGCAAGAAGCCATGTGGAGATATAATTACATATGGGTCTCTTGAGATTGTCGGTCAAATGACTTGTCTTGCGGCAATCATGCCTAGCAATGCCGCCGGCGTTGACTATTTACTGCAGTGCATACATTTGTTGCTGGCCATGCAACTACGAAACTCGTGTCTACCAGCTGGGCGTGGCATTTCCAAATCTTCCGTGCATGCACCACTCAACGGGAAACCGCGAGCTCATGCCACAGAGTCGATGCACATGCACTCGGAGGATAGTACACACACAAGGCTGAGCCTTATAAGGTTTCGGGGAACAAAGACCAACAGTGAAATTCGAGCTGATACTCCACCGGCGTCATGTAGGGCTTGCATATACCGCTCTGGACAGCTCCAGCTTCCAGGTGTCGACCTATGAAAGCTTTCATGGTACAAAACGACAACTATGTATCATACTACGAGATGAACATGCTATCCGGCCGAAAGAAGAGCCTGACAATCGAACATATTCTCTAGAAGCTATACTCACTGGGAAGAGAGTAGGATATTGGATACTATGACTTTTGAAGGAATGGATCACGAGTGAGGTCATGTGGCTTTGTCGGGAGTGCAATTGAAGTTAACAGATCACCACCAACATATCGCGATCATTCTTCGAAGATTCTGAGATTGGATATTGCCCTGTCTGCCTTACGCACGTACTTCACTCTTGGACCATCTTGCTATAATGATTGACGGCAAGCCATCAGATTGAGGCTGCAGATTGCCGCTGACTTGGCGACGTCCGATTTTTAACCGACTTCCACAACGAGTGTCTTGCATCTGCTTGCATGATGCATCAATCTATCATCAAGAGTCAATTTCTTCAGCACAACCGGAACCCGGGTCTGAACAGCAGGTCGCCGAATGACTCTCTGTCGCTTTTCATGGTGGACTCTTGCGATTGACGAATTTGACAGGTCTAGTTGACCATTTGTGATGCAAAACGACCAGCATATATTCAATCGCTTGTCGTTGGGTTATGATACCGCTCACATTCCGTACTCGGCGGTGACATGCAAATCCAATATACAGAGGCCGACTCACACCGACTATTCATTTGATTGACAGCATAATCGTCGCGACGAACCATTTCTGGAAGCGGTGGGTTCAGCCCTGCCCAAAGGCACCTCAATCGTGAGCAAATCCTCGGAATGGGTAATCAGAGACACGCTTCCGAGTCTGAAACAGACCTCACAGTCTCATACTAATTGTCCAGTTCCCAAAGAAGAAACCAGAGGGCCATGTGAGCATGGCATTGACCATCGGCTCTTTCATATATCACATATTCTGGGTGTGTTCTCTCGCCTGCATTAGTGAGTTTCCCACATATCGCTCTACCACTATCTTCGTGTTGGACTGGCCGAGCTTCCGGATTAGAGTTTGCCCTGGTGTGCAGTACTGGACTGGAGGCCTGAAAGATCATGATGACCTCTTCATCGCGGCTATCCGAAACAGACGAGACAGCCGTCTCCTTAGAGCTGCATGCGATTGCATCACTGAAGATGTGAGTGTCGAGCGGCAAGTGATTGTGCGTTTGAGAGGGTCAAATCGCTCGCCAGACATTCGTGTCAAATGTTCAGTGATGGTTTGGCTACTCTCTTGGCTGTCGGAGTATTCCAACATCATGAGTCAGCCTGGCACCTCGCAGCTTGCAGAAGCCTTCGTGCTCGGTAGTAACTACTGCACGAGACAGAATACAGCTCCACTCGAATCCTTCTTCTTCACCTTCTACTGTACCTCAGCTCATACATGTCTGCATGCTCCCTGCGTGGCTTCTGGGCACGAGACTCATCGCATGAACTCTGCTGCGAGCCCGCTACGTGGAATCTTGGGGACTTTGCTGTCCCCAACTACCTGGTTCAAGTCTCCTTGTGGATCCTATGCCAGCTCAACGTCTGCGAAGAACCTTGTGCTTGAGCTTTGCCGTGCGTGCGAACCTAGTCAATATTCATCTAGTCATCGGTGGACATATAGGTTGCAGATAATCGTCCGTATAACCAGTGTCAAAGTTGTGGTGCTGTTGTTCACTCGTAAACCCATTGAGCCGGTAGTTTCTCACCTCACAAACTATGGTGGAGGTTTGGATAATTACGCATCATGGGTTTCAACGGGAAACCACACCCAGATCGACTACTCCAAGATATCCCAGGTCCGTAGAAGCAAGGTGACATCAGTCAAGGTCGTAGATGTGAAGGAAGTACATCCTCTTCGTTGGTATAGACTTAGATCGATGTGACAAAACGACGCCAGGGTCGTACCTACAGTAAAGCCACATAGCCATGTTATCGCGTCAGCTACATCAAACGCAAAACTCGACAAAAGATCGAATAACGGGATGCTGTGCATCTCGCTTATTCTAAGTCGATATACGTTAGAGATGACATCCATTCTTATCAACACATCATCATCCCTCTCCGTTCGTTTATGTCGAACAAGGTGATATACTACTTCGAGTAACGTGATTTGTAGAGGGACGTATGTCTCGATCGATAACTCCGACAACAGCAATAAGATGAAACCCGCCGAGGGCCAGCAAATAGGGTATAGAGCGGTATAGCAAGATAAGGAAAGCAAAAACAAAGAACACTCCCATCATGCAGTTGTTATCATCATCAACACTCTAGCAAACCAACCACTTCCCTCACATCACTCAGTGAACTTCTGCTTCTTCTTTGGCGTACCCACCAGGACCAGCTTTCCTGTCCTCTTCATCTCTGACAACGTATCGTCGGTAATCTTTCTTTTCTTGGTGAGCGCCTGCTGTCTCTGAGCAATTCGCTGCTCGAATTGTGAAGCCAATTCACGCCTATTTCTACGTGCAGCTTTGAGCTTATCAAAGATATCCGAGAAGCGTTTCTGGAACCAATCTCCGGCCTCTTCCCACTGTTCAATATCCAACGAAGCAAAGAGCTCTTTCTGACGGTGAGTATCGAGCTCGGTGAAGGCACTAAGTCTCTCTTCTAGTGGCTTTGAGGAGGGATCTGATGGAGCATCGTGAATATCCTCACGGGGTGCTCCATCGAAAGGCTCTCTCTGCAGGTCGTCAAAGTCCTTTGCGTACAATTCGTCAGGCTCATAATCGAGATCCTCTGGGTATGTATCTTGTTCGTAATCTTCTTCCGATAGGTCTTCAACTCCTTGCTGCGGCTGATGAGGTCCATTATGTTGCCGATGATGGACTGCATTGTGTTGCTGAGGATGGACTCCATTGTGTTGCTGAAGATGGACTCCATTGTGTTGCTGAGGATGGGCTCCATTGACGTACTGCTCCTGAGGATGAACCCCTCTCGTATACTGCTGATGGTGGCCGCCGGCTTCATTGGTGTACTTTTGGCGGTGGTCGGCTGTGATGATTTGGCCACGAGCAGGCTGTCGATGTGCTTGGCCAGGCTGTTCAATAGTAACTATGGCAGCGGCTTGGTGCATCGTGGCAGCCTGGGAGGAAGTTGGAAGCTGCTCTAGAGCATGTTTGGGAACAGGCCGAGGAAGTACTTGAGTCTTGTTTCGTGATTTCTTCTGATGTTGCACATCTCGAGGAAGTATCGTGGGATTAGGCACGACTTTGAATGCATTTTTGGAGAGTGGAGCGTGAGGTGGCTGGGTCTGAGAGACCAAAGGAGTGGAGGCAACATTTCTCTGTGAGTCTCCGGTCATGTGCTTGGCACGAGATGGAGTCTGTGGATGGTCTGGTTCGACTTCGTTCTCAGAGTAGTCGGTTTGGTCTGGTTCGCCCTCGGTGGTAGATGGGTAGGAGTTTGGATTGGTATAGCCAGAATGAGCTGCGTTCTTTTGCATCTGCGACATCAGATGATCGAGCTCGGCAGGCGCAGGATGGTCAGTTTCATAATGGCCTTGGTCAGCCTGGTCGCCGTACGCGTCATATCCCTCTGCATTCTGGAAGTCATCCGAAGCAGCGTGATCATTTTCACCAAGCGAAGAGCGAGTGTCGTCGAAACCATCCGTGTCTGTGTGGTATCCATTATGCTCCACGACATTGCGCGTTGTTTGGGCGGTTGCTGGCCGATCGAGAGGTGGTGGAATATGATGGTCATCAGTATCGACGGGATTACGCTCCCGAACGAATTTATTCATGTTCATGCCCGACATGGCGACGGACCCTTCGAAACTTTATTGATCCACGACGTGATGAAGGTTATGGTAGAAATTCAATCGCTCGAAACGGAATAAACAATGCGATAAGACTCCTTATCGTCGACCCCGCGCCTTCCTGCGCGTCACTACTTCCACTTCCACTCAGCCACTCCTTCCTCGAACCGCACCTGCTTGTCTTGAGCGAATAGTTTCTCTCGCCGACCATAACATCATTATACCCATAGGATGAACAGTATGCAGATTCAAGGCTTCGAGGCATTGCCCAACGAGGTACTATCAATACGTCATGTTGATCTCGTTGGTGCTCAGCTAATCCACAGGCAGCTTCTATACGACATATTGCAATCTTTCACCACGAAGAATGTCTTGACCTTTGCTGCAGTTTCACGTAGATTTCATTCAATTTGTGTCAGGATCCTGCAGAACCGCTTGACAGCCGCGGCTACCTTGCTTGACCATATTTTGATGCTCGAGCTGTATCCACCCAGTGCCCGATTGACAGCTGGTAAGCTGTTCTGCACATCGCTAGGTACCTCGGGTCTGGATGAAGATTCCATAAAGAGTCTCTCCGACTCGGCAAAAATCGGTCATCTGGGTAAAGCTGTGTATTCGAGATTCAAACCTCAACATCAAGAAACGCGAAGACCTTCTCTCAAACATCCTGCTGGAGACATCCCAGGCTCAAGGACTCATCCGAGCTCCGCTGACCCGAGCATTCACGTTCACAACACAGAGAGCAATCTGGTCTCGCAACAAGTATCTTTGGACGCGGACGAGCTGTTTACTCAACTGATCGCGGCCCTTATGTTAGTCAAGCCTGGACCACGTCCAGACACGATACTTACAGCCGTCGAGGTCTGCGAGGGTACCATCAGAGTCTGGAGAGACTGGCTGGCCAAACAGACGAAAGCAGCTGCCAACTCGAGCTCTAGTGTTCCAGCAAATGATCCTTCTATTCTTTGGGTGAATACAGCAAACAATGCTGTTGGTGTCAAATTTCAAGTCAAGGAAAAGAAGTGGAGGAGAGACAACCCTGTCTTATTCTCGTCGGAGGAGGAAGTCGCAGTTTCGTATACGGTCGATCTTGAAGAGGTGGTATTAAGAACGTCGCATTTGTTGTTCATGGTGGAGGAATCGTTGAGAGAACAGTACGAACCACTTAGTAGGCAGTTGTACTTGAGACCGGTGTAAGATCTGAATGAGTCGGACATTGGTCTTGACAACTCAGCCTCTCGGTCTACCCAAGATCCTCGCTCCAACCTTTGAGACTTTGAGAACATCTCTGTAAGTGAGACTGATTCTAGTCGTGCGCACGTTTTTGCTTCCATTGTCAATTATGATCTTGCTGTCGCCAAGGAGACCCCAATTAGCCACAGTATCGGGTCTCAAGTCCTTGTCAACCTCGATTTCTGAGATGCCATGAAGAGTGTCGGTATATGCGGATCCACAGGTGACAAGCAGAGAGCGTGGTTCTTGCAAAACCCGCCATTTTGGCGTCGAATTGAGACGAGATTCTTCTCCATCTTGTGTCTTTTCGTAGATATCGAGACACAGGGTACTCGACAAGCTTACAGTGGCTACGATTGGATAGTATGCTGCGCCATCCTCGTGCGGCATGATTCCTTCATTTGGATTGTACTCGTTGATCAAGACGTGGTTTGGCGCGTGGTGTGGACTGTCACTGAAAAGACCAAGTGTCTTGAATTTCGAGATGATTGGGTCCACGAGCCATAAAGGTAACGGAGCTTCAAGCAAAGTGTTGCTTTTCGAGAGAGAGGACGGATGTGTTTGCAGGCGGCGGTGTTGTAATTGGATCCAACGATTTGATGGTATTGCGTTTAGCAAGTCTGCTTCTTCTTTGTGATCGATGAAGTCCGGTATGTAGAACATGCTATCTGGAATATCCGGGATCTTGGAGACATCCATGGTGTTGTCGGCTGCCATGTTTGTATGTGGTGGGCTGAATCTGACTGTGAAAAAAGTGATAGATGACTGGACGATGTGCAGTAGCGATTGTGCCCGACAATCGTCCGTGAGATGGCAACGCGATGGACACGACGGGGCCAGTCAGGTGAAGCAGACACGATGTCAACGTAGGATGTTGCCAACACTCAAGCCACGCTCTGTGAGATTGTTCTGCACATCAGCCGCAGGACCACTTTCCTCACGCAACAACAACACCTCTGTGATCAAGATGGCACCAAAAAATAACAAAGGCAAAGCCAAGGAGCCAGAAAAGGCAGGTGCAGCAAAAGTCAAAGGAGGTTAGTGGTTTGAGTGGTGGCTGCTCCGTCCAGCATATTGACCTATTCGTCATTCAGCCCAGAGTATCAATGTTCGCCACATTCTATGTGAAAAGCACGCAAAGAAGGAAGAGGCACTTGCCAAGTTGAACGCTGGCGTCAAATTTGATGAAGTCGCTAGAGAGTTCTCCGAAGACAAGGCTCGCCAAGGTCAGTCGTCCAACCACATGCTCTTGAAACGTGAATCCTGATCAGATTTGTCACAGGTGGCTCATTGGGCTGGAAGACCAGGGGCAACCTCATGCCCGAGTTTGAGAATGTTGCTTTTGAGTTGCAGGCTAGCACTACTAATAGCCCGAAATGGGGCGAAGCAAAGACCAGTGAAGGCTACCACATCATTATGGTTGAGGGCAGAAAATAGAGAGGTACTCTAAGTTACGGACCAAGAAGATCAATGACAGCCAACGCTATCCTTCACCAGCTTCGTTGGAACCGAGGCAAGAACTTGGTCTGACATTTCGATCAACTAGCGAAGAGAATTGCGTGCAGGAGAATGCTGCCCAAGGCACATTCGAAAGGAGTGTAAGAAGAACACGAATAAGAAGAAAACCTCGACAAGGTGGAAAGAGAAAAGGAAAACAAGATCTCGAAACGATTCCTGATCGTCCGTCAAATGTCTACAATCATGCCATCATCACATCTGTCCTCAGTATATGCCCATTCAGAACCATAACCGTCTACCAGGTAAAACTCTCCTCATAGAAATCAATCGTTGTAGTTTCGCAGCGTTCTCTGACGGCGCGCCTAACGTCGTCACCCAAACCTCCAGTACCACAGACACTGACTGCCATTGCACCAACTTGCTTGGCCTGCTCTGCAGAAATCAGGGCACCGACGTCGGGCTTGCCAGGGAACATCTGCACCGAAGCGCTGGGCGAGTGAATCTCCTTGGTGCTCTTGGGACGAGTGACGAAGAGGAGAATGCGAAGACAATCGCGTCTCTTCTCCATGGCCAAGATTTCGGTCATCCAAGGACGAATCCACTCGAGATGCTCTGGGCTTTGGAGAATCCATACAAGAACGACCTTACGAGTGGCACAGGTGTTGTTGGCGTAGCCACCCACAAGCTGACGAGCATGTGGTACAGCATGGGTAATACCAACACCAGCGGCGAACAGCATGACATGGCCATAAGACTCATAAGAGTCAGCAGCGCCATAAGGACCCTCGACAAAGGCGTTGGTGAAGAATCTGCCATCTGGAGCATTCTCGGCCTTCTTCCAGAGCGTGTCGGTGAAACCAGTACGGCGACGAATAATCAAAGACATGGTTGTCTTGCGTCTGGACAATACCTCGAGTGCGTCGGTTGGAAGTTTCTCAGAGGTAAGATCCTGTTCATCTTGACTCCAAGCGATGGTGAATGGATGACTGGTCCACATGCCGACAGAAGGCAGATAGAGGTAGAGGTGTTGTCCAGCACGGAACTTCCAGGGACGTGCCATACGGATGGTGACTCTGATGGCTTCTCCAGCCAGAGCCTCAATTTCAGCCTTGGTTCCACCACGGCCAACGTTGTGACGAATCAAGATGACAATGCGTGCAGTACGCTCGAAGACCCAAATGACAATTACACCGAGAATCAATATCTGCTGGGGAAGTGTCTTGAGGTGGATCCACACGGTGACAATAGCAATGATTGCCAAGACGATGTGAACGTGGAGGAAAGTCTCATAGAATGCATGGCGAACGACAGATGGCGAGTGTAGCAACAGAGTGATGAATGCGCAGGTAGCCTAGTTGATAATTAGTGACTGGGAAAAGGATGCGAGGAGCAGGTACGACTTACAATTGTGCCAGTCAGGATGAGTTGACTACTGGCCATTGCCTTTCCAATGATGTTCCAACCGACAGCAGATGAGGGAGCTTTGTTGATGTTAGCCGAGTTACTAGCACAAGAAAAGACAAAACATACCAGCCATAATCTTGCTTGCCATCCATGCAGCAGTATGAGCCACTGCTTCGAGAACCACGATACGGCCGATCCAGCGGTGCATGAGGTTGTAAGTGTCAAAGGAAATGTCGAGCAACTTGATCAGTGGGTTGTTACGACCGGCCAGCAGGAACAGCGGCAACATGTTCATCACCGACAATACACCTGTACGGTTCCTGATTTCGGTAGCAACGTTACCACCGCTCCAATGAATGCTCACGACGCAAAAGGCGACATTCATTGCCAGGTAACCTGAGAAGGATATTAGCAATGCACACATTGGGATAACATATGCAGTCACGAACCGATGAGATACATGGTTTGAAGTCTGCCTGGCAACGTTCCCATGCTGGCTGCAGCCGAAAGCTTGAATTCACGGTTGTGTCGTCTACGGAAGAGAGGAGCATCGATGATGTTACGCCTCAGAGAAGCCCAGCCGGCGTGGGGATAGACAAAGTAATGCTGCTTCTCGTTCTCCAGGCATGCCAGCGTGCGAACATAGCGCAATCCAGTGACAGTGATGCGATAAGTGAAGATGGCGGCGACAGTTGCGGCCCAGACGTAACCAAGATACCATTGGATGCGGTGGTTCTGATAGTAAGAATCGTAGAGCAGGGCCTTTTGCTCGGGTGTCATGTTGGGAGTGTAGGCGGTCACGGCGGTCGCAAAGGCAGCGAAGAGCAACGGAGTGCTGTATGATGCCATGTTGAAAGATTCTCACTGATCAACAGGAGTTGGTGGTAAACAATGGAAGGATTGTAGAATCTAGACTTCCAACAAAATTGCTGAAGAACGGAAACAGGTGGCCGGCACCGTGGCTTCGAGGACGAGGGAAGTTGGAAAGGCTAGACCTGGAGGTGTCGGGAAATAACGAATGGACGACCAGCACAGCTGTCTTGAGGGTGTGAAGTCGGGAAGAGAATGGGGGATGGTGGCACGCAAGGTGAAGAATCCCAATCACGTAAATAGAATGACGGCACGCACGAGGGAAGGGGGGCGAGGTGTTGATTCAGAAGGAGTGTCAGAGATTTATCGTGCTTCAAACACCTGGACTCTTTACCCATCCATGCACGTTTCCCTTGTCAGCATGTGCCTCCAATGCGTTTTCGCGCCGTCTTGGTGGTGGCCGCTGTACGTTTGATTCCCTGCTGCACTGGGGCTGCAACATGAAACACGAATGGCGGGTCCGCTGAGACTAAGGAGCAGGCTTGCGGAGGCCTTGCGGTCAAAGCGACCACTGGAACTGCTGGTGAGGAGTTCCGAGCACAAAAGTCCTGCTCCTTAGCTTCGCTGGCGCTTCGTCGATCATGCTTCACACCCCTGCCAGGCACACTCTTGATTCGTAACTTGGGATCGATCTCTACATCCTGGTGTCAAACCATGGCCAGAGCATACTCCCGCAGCACAGTACAGCACATAATACAAAGTCTTGTCCTCTTCTCGGATCTAGACAACAAAAAAAGTAGTATAACCAGCGGGGATTCTACTCGTCGCGCGCCACAGTGTCACAGCCTCTAGCTTGAATAATCACAGCCTATTGTTCTGTGTTGACAAGGCAAAAATGTCGGTTGGACGACGAGATTACCTGGCCTGCATGGTTGCGATCTGAAGACTTGAATCTTGCGCCCAAACTGCACAATTCCATGTCTCACACAAAAGAGCTTGTCTTGTCCTGCATTCCTCACTCTTTTCAGCTTCTTGCTGGCCTTGGAATTCGCTTGTCTTTTGACATCACTCGAAAAAGCAAGTCCACACACTCGCTTAGAGTCTGATTGATTGAGCCACAGCATCGTATTCCAAGTATCTACGTTAGCGAAGAGTTTCAGCTGCTTGGCCAAGATGTCGCCTGTAGACAAGCTTCGCAACCAATCGCATATTCTAGCGCTGAGCAGGATCAGCAGTAGGGTTGGAAAGGTGCGCTGGGTATACGGTTTGCCGCCTGGTATTGATTCCGGTGCAGAGCCACGGATGTTTGCGAAAGCCTCTTGTCCCCCCGTTCTGTAGTCTGTGTTCACGAGCTGGACGCATCGAGAATGATATAATCGCTCATGACTGTAATCTCGGTGTGTGAGCTTCGGGATCCCGTGTCAGGTCTTACCTCAGTGTCTTGGTCAATTAACCACTTATCTATCAGTGTAAGAAGAAGGAACGCGTGTCAATTTACGATGCCAGAAGGCTGTGCCCATATTCGGGATGGCGAGCCATGTGGTGCGATATATGCACGGATGTCGAGCATACGGATCACCCAAATATCAGCCAAGGCTGGGATGCATCTACTTGTTATCTTCTTCCGATGGTTGTTCTGGCATGGACGGAGTGATAGAGCCGCGTGAGTGTCGTCTGAGACGGTAAAAGATGTTGTGCTCAGTCAGATAGTGTTGCATTTCCGTGAATCAGAAGATTTGGCACAAGTGAGTTTACTCTGAGCAGAAGAGAAAAGGAGCAAAGGCTATTGTAGAAAGCACCGAGTCGGGCATTCAACTTGCAGGAGTGAAGGAACCTGAAAGGGCACTGAAGTCAAAAGGGGAGAGCGCGATTAGGCTGACGTGGTCTGTGCGGGACGGGATTGCGACTTCTCCAGTTCTCCAGCGACAACGAGCGGCAGACAAGGACATTTCCAAAATCGCAACTCATCTACAATGTCGTGGCGCGGTCAAGGCATCACTGGCAGCAACAACATCCCACTGGGTAACCGTCGCAGGTTTGGAGGCGAAGATGGCTCACCTCCTGCCGAGGAGAGCTACAGCAGCGGCCCCGTCGAAGGCGAGAGTCTCAAGCGCGGTCGCAGCCCCGTCAGAGGTATGTACGTCGCATCTCTAGTCGCTGCAAGTTACTCACCTTTACCTACAGAGCTGAACCCCGATGGCACCAAGAAGAGAAAGAAGCGCAACCGATGGGGTGACGCGACTGACAACAAGGCCGCCGGTTTGATGAACTTGCCTACCGCCGTCCTCGGAAACATGACCAGCGAACAACTCGATGCCTACACACTGCATTTGCGTATTGAGGAGATCAGCCAGAAGCTGAGGATCAACGATGTTGTCCCAGCCGACGGTGACAGGTGAGTTTCTTCTTGACCCTCTCCTCCCTTTGCTATCCACGGCTTAACCATTATCCAGATCACCCTCTCCGCCTCCGCAGTACGACAACTTCGGTCGTCGTGTCAACACTCGCGAGTACCGCTACAAGAAGCGTCTCGAAGAAGAGCGCCACAAGTTGGTCGAAAAGGCCATGAAGACCATCCCTGGCTACCACCCTCCTTCTGACTACAGACGTCCCACAAAGACCCAGGAGAAGGTCTACGTGCCTGTCAACGACTATCCAGAAATTAACTTCAGTATGATTGCTAACCTCTTTCCCCCCATTCTTCCCATGATGATGCATGTGCAGCTACAGTTGACTGCTCTTCTGCCCCTAACCACTCACTGCTCTCATGTCCCATAACAGATACTAACATTTAGGGTTTTTTCCTACTAACAGTAGGCCTACTCATTGGCCCTCGTGGCAACACCCTAAAAAAGATGGAAACAGAATCTGGTGCAAAGATTGCCATCAGAGGCAAGGGTTCCGTCAAGGAAGGAAAGGGCCGCTCCGACGCCGCCCACACCAGCAACCAGGAAGAAGACTTGCACTGTCTCATCATGGCCGACACCGAAGACAAGGTCAACAAGGCCAAGCAGTTGATCCACAATGTCATCGAGACGGTAAGTACTGCCCATCTGATCTGGCTACATTACATGGCAGAACACAAGCTAACACGAGTGCAGGCCGCTTCCATCCCCGAAGGTCAGAACGAGTTGAAGCGCAACCAACTACGTGAGCTCGCAGCTCTCAACGGTACTCTTCGTGACGACGAGAACCAGGCATGCCAGAACTGTGGTCAAATCGGACACCGCAAGTACGACTGCCCCGAACAGCGCAACTTCACCGCAAACATCATCTGTCGTGTCTGTGGCAATGCTGGTCACATGGCCAGAGATTGTCCCGACAGACAGCGCGGACAAGATTGGCGCAACGGCGAGCGCGGCGCTCCTGGAGCTCCTGGCCGCCCCGCTGGTCAGCTCGAACCCGCAGACACCGAGTTTAACAACCTCATGCAGGAACTCGGAGCTGGTGGCGCCATCACTGGAAGCGCAGCTCCTGCTCGCATCGAAGCCGGTGGATATGGCGACGACCGTGGAGCAGCAAAGCCTTGGCAACGCGGACCTACAGCAGGCGGCGGCGGCGGGCCAGCACCTTGGAACCAAGCTCCTTCCGGTGGTGGTGGTCGCGAGCGCGATGTTGGAAGCTCGGGCGGAGCGGCCCCTTGGGCCTCTGGTGGTTCTGGTGGAGGCCGCGCAAACGACAGCTATGGAGGCTACAGTGGTGGCCACTCTTCGGGCGGCGCAGCTCCTTGGCAGCAACAACAACAAAGCCACGCTGCACCTCAATACGGAGCTGGCTACGGTGGTTACGGTTATGGCGGAGCGCCCGGCTACGAGCAGGGCTACGGACAGGCAGCAGCACCTGGCATGGCACCATGGCAAGCTTATGGTCAGGCAGGAAGCCCGCCCCCACTCCCTCCAGCTGATATTCCACCACCCCCTCCCTCTGAGAACCCCCCTCCCCCTCCCCCACCAGGCGCTTGAACAAGATTGGCAAAGGAGAGAGATGAGAATAGCTACGATATGTAGATAAGTAGTAGTATTGACGAGATTGGGCGAACGAAAGTCTTGTATCTTTGTTTGATTGAAACGATGTGCAGTGTGAAGGAGACAGTCAAGCTTCAGGTCTGTGTAGGCTTCAGATCTGTGTAGGCTTCAGGTCTGGACTGGGCGTGTGACGCAACCGAAGTGTGGGCGGACAAGTTGCTCGCCGACTTGTTAGGTCGTAACAGAATCTTGAACATGGCGAACGAGTCGATATCGAGGCTGTCATCGGCGCAGTGTATACTGCTGGCAGTGCACTATGCCAGCGAGGCCAACATTCGCGCACTACACAGCTTCACGCCGCTGCGTCTGGACGTCCTGTCACCCGAGTTGGTCCTGCGCATCGTGCTGAGTTATCTACCAGAGACGGTCGACCCTTCGCTGTACACGACCTATGTGCGCGAAGTGGCCACACGTATCTACCTGGAACAGCAGGAGTCCTTGGACGTCGACACGTCGCCCGTAACGTCTCTGTCGTCGGACCAGGCGCAGAAGCGTGTTAACAAGCTCTCGACCGCAGACCTCAGCCCCCCGGCATTCCCTCCCCATGCCCCGACCGATCTGTTGACCCGCTTCATCATTCACCGCGCAAACCGTATCGACGCTGAGACAGGCCTTCTCGCCCTGGTCCCACGCCTGGCAGAGCCCTTTCTCGACACCAACGACTATCTGCGTACCTGGTACGTTTCCGTCGTCCTACCCTTGCTTCGTCTCCGCTACGACTACTATCCCGGAACCAAAGACCCGCCAATTTTGTCTACTTTTGAGAAGCTCGACGGTCACCAAGGCATCGACCTCTTGCTTGAAAACGTATCCAATGTCGAACATGACATCACCTCGTCCACCGACTCAGAAGGTGTAATCGCCAGAGACACCAGAGCCATGGTTGGTCCCTGGATGTACGGCCACACGGAGCGTAAGAGACGTCGTCTTTACAACAAGAAAGAGCCCAAGCAGGACGAACACAACACGGTCCGCTCTCCTCCACGCACTGCTTTCATCAAACTCGATGGCGTCTCAAAGGAGGACAAGACAGGTCACGACTGGGAATATGTTTTCGAATGGATGGTACACAATGCTGTCCAAAACTTTGCCCTAGTCACCAACCTTATCGAAGAATGGGATGGTCCCGGAGACGTTGATCTTGGTGGTTTCCATAATCCTCAAGACTACCTCGACGACGACACCCAAGCCAAGCTCGAACGCCAATACGCACAGGCTGCCTTTGCTTGTTGCTACGCCGCCGAAGCTGATAGTCCAGAGACTATTGATGGCGCTCATGGAATTCTTGTGCGCCTAGCTCAACTGCTTGATTTCGAGCCTCCCCCGGAACTTGCCACTACTGTCACACAACTACCCAAGGTTGACAGGCACGCTGAGCTGTTACATGCTACTGATTCGACCATATACCTTGAGCCTGATGTTCTCTTACGCCCCGAACATCCTCTGGCCACCCCACGACTCGAAACTTATATGCTCTTACAAATGATGGTCTATTCGGCCTACCAACTTAATGGCCTTGGTCACAGCATTTCAATACTCAACGCCGCAAAACTGCGCTTCTTCTCCAACGAGGATGAACAATTAGCGCTTCTGCTCAAGATCGTGCACGGATTGGCTGCCAAAGGAAAACGCGACGAACAACAATGGCAGTACGACTACGACAGATTGATTTGGTTGTGGAACTGGAATATCGAACTCGAGGACCATGGCCGCAAAGGTGCCGGCATCTTCGGTCGGATCGACAAGTCGACCGTTGAACGCGAGTTGCTCAAAGTTCTAATCTCAAGTGGATGTAAGTCTGCAGATGAAAGTCTTGCTTCAGACATTGATAGGATCCTGCGCCTCTCTGATGACTAGCTCTCAACCATACTGAGATTTAGTTTTCATTATCATTTCCTCGGTGGACATTCTGCGAAAGAACTAAACTCTAACATTTTCATGATATAGGTTACTCTCTAGTAGACCGTCTATACTTCGGCTCCTCCGAAACTCGCCAAATCGAGTCAGGAGACGTGGAAAAAGTTGTCCTCGATCAGGCAATGCAGCTATACGACAATGCCAGCAACGGCAATCGAACAAGGGGTAACATGAAGAAAGCGCAAGACCTGTATGTCCCCCAGACAAACTCTTCCTCCGCACTTGGCTGACAACCTACCAGAATTATCCATTGCCAAAGTCAGTTCCCTCAAAGCGATGAGTTCAAGAAAGCTTTGGCATTGATCGCTGCGACACACTCAATGTCCTTCTATTCCCTGACACTGCAACACGGTGTTCCTTTCCAGCCCGTAAATATTCGCGCTAGCTTGGATCCTCTGTCGCTCCTTCCAAAGCTGCTCGAGCAGAATGCCAACAGCTACACAAAGCTTGATGACCTCATAGGAATTGGTCGTAACCTGATAGCAGCTGGTCTACCACTTCGCAACGCTGACGGCGATCTCGTTGATCGAACCTTGGAGACTGACAACGACAAGAAGACCAAACTCTTGGTTGCCGAGAAGAGGGTCATATACATGTGTGTCGAGGCAGCACTTACTGTCGGCGACTTTGAGACTGCATACTCGTATGTCGTCAATAGACTGGCCCCTCAAGACACCATACCCTCGTCATCATCAGAGGAGCAATCACAAGAAGACGACGTATCTTGGCGTGCAGCCTTCCTCGCCGGCCGTTACAGACCACAGTCAAACGCCCAACCCACCCTCCGCCGCTTGGATCAACGCACCGAACTTCTCAGCCTAGCGCTCCTCCTCGCCCCTCCATCCTCTTTGTCAGAGGTCCTCAACATATGGCGCCGATGCGAAGAAGAGACCAACGCTCTACTCGCCGCCGAAACAGAAGCAGAAGAAGAATTTGACGATCGCGCAGACAAGCGGATCAGTGTACCCGGCGGCTTCTCAGACGTGTCAACCGAAGGCATGGTGTTTGGGCAGCCTCGCCGTGAGGTCGGCCGCTCCAATGCCGAGGCTAGACGAGGCGCCGACGAAGAAGCACCCATGGGATTGTTCGACGTGGCCCGGGGTGCCGCGAAGGCGTTCAGCAGGAATGCATTCCCCTTGCGTGTTGCCAGTGCTTCTGCAGCCTCGCAGCAGCAACAGCAATCACAGATGCACGCTCAGCAACCACTACCGACCGGTGAGGCCGCGCATGAAGGTACGGACGATGCTGGCAGAGTGCGCAGGCGAGACATGATTGCCAACACCGTGACTGGTGGCCTGGCTTCTGGAATTGGGTGGATGTTAGGCGCAACCCCCGTTGACAGGAGTGCCGAGGATCGCCGATGAGAGCAATTTATGCAGCTCAGACAGTCTAAGGCCTATGTCTTTAGTCAGCGAGTGTACGTAGATGAACTGTAGTCTCGAGAAGCCTAGAACAAAGCCTAGACTATCATTGCCTCTCCAGAATGGCCAGATCAATCCTCGTGAATAGGGAAGCGTGTTGTCATCGGCTATAGGGCTTGACCGCCTCTGCTCATGCGTTGTCAAGAGACTTCGGTCACAGAGCGGTGAACATGGCATTTGATCTTGGATACAGATTTACATCGTAGTCGGATCGTCGATTCGGGGAAAAGAAAATAGCATTCGATGGACAAAGGCCGAATTAGAAGGAAGACAGAAAAGCCAAAACTGCATGCATCGCTACCAGAACCGAACAGGCAAGAACGCTATGAGTAATCTGCCACCAATGCTCTTTCCATCTTAAATCCCAGAGCAAAGTAGAAGTGAAGACCATGACCGTAAGTAGAAAGAAAACGAAAGAATCGAGAACTATCGAAGTGGAAGAAGTGGAAACGTGAGCGATGTAAAAACATTGGCAATCGACCAGCTCGAGAAAATACAGATAGCCACCGGGTAGAGGAGTGTCATGAGAGTGAAGTGATTTAGAGCCAGACATGCATGGAGCCGAGTAAAAAGAGACCCGACAAGACGTGGCATTGCTGAGAGCGAGCATTACCGTGCGTCTCGCGAAAGATGTTAGTACGTGAAGTCACTGGATGGTGGGCTTCTAGCTACGGCCGAGGGATCACACTGTATACTGTCAGGTTGTGGTCAAATGTGGTAAGGAGACAAGCATACCTTGTAGGCGTGTCTGAACCAAGATGTGTGGCTCTTCTTTCCACCATTTAGCACAATCCATTTGCTGCACGATCCACAATATCCTTCCCATCCTTTGTCGTCGGCCAAGGCTCGGGTGCGAGTGGGACGTGGGAAAGGCGTACCCATAACAGTGACGCCATGGCAAAAGTTTTTGTGGTCTAGTACTTCTGTCAGCACATCATCCAGACAGAAGAGGGTATCACTTACACCAATAGGTACTACGCTTCAGACTCAACCATTTGCCAGGGCGACATGCTCCACACCATCCCTCTCGCTGCTTGCCGTCGCCTCTGATCCAGCGCGGCATATATAAATGGTTTGGGTCCTTGAGATTGCGTCTCTGTGGCACCATGGTCTTGTCTTTCGGATTCATATCCTCGGAAGGTGGATCCACCATGTCCGTAGGAGGATCGGGTATGAGGTCTGTCAGGGTTGTGGTATTTGTGGTTGCGAGACTGGCATTGTCATCGATATCCCAGCAAGAGGAAGTTGGTGATATCTGGGCGCGCGGTGTGACCATCGAGACACCAAGTTTGGAGAAGTAGGAGGTCCTATCGTGGTCGGGCGAGTGGCCGAGATCTTGAACGGTAATATTCGTAGGATATGGAGGTACAGTATGAGACGTTGTCTGTGACCAGTCCCATGCGCCGATGTCATGCTTTTCAGTATAGTAGCCTTCGCGTACTTGAGGTTCGTCGTGAGAAGCGAAGGTATAGTGATTCGTGTTCGCAAAATGTCCATTTCCTGTAACAGAGCAGGGCACATCGGCGCCGTTTTCGTCAGGAAGCCTACTCTGCGCGTGAGGCTGATACATGTGCCGACTTGAACCATTGTAGTCGGGGGGCATCGCATCATAGGTCCAGGGTATCTGATGGCTGGTCACGTCCTGAGCTCCATGATATGAGCGTTGGAGCAGCCAGTCATCCGTGGTTGGCTGATGAACGTAGTGCCCAACACCCAGAGTAGGGTTCAAGTATGTCTGGGATACGCTACTGTCCCAACCCGAAGGCGTGTATCCATGTCCATTTGCTCCTGGCCAGGCTTGAGGATACCACGCGTTATTTGACGAAGTCAGCCACGCTGCTCGTATTAGCAGACGCGTTCTACTACCACCGAGCAACATATACTCACGTTTAGGTTGGGCATCATGAGCCACCCACTGGAATTGTGTATTGCTATCGTCCAGCGATGGTTGCGAAATGTCTTGATGGTGTTGTTGATAGTGGGATTCCTGGCTTCCACAGCACACAGAGTCGTCGGTAAATGATGTCTGTTGATTGGCCAAAGATGAAGACCGACGGCAGAAATTAGGTCGCACCGTGGGAGGGTCCACCAAGGACGAAGTCATTGCATCTCAGAGAGAGAAGAGATTCCACAAGACATTTTGGTAGGGGGAAAATGTGACAGGTCATTATCCCTTGAGGAGTGACCTACCGGTTATAGAAGATCTCCCTTGGGCAAATGCATGACCATAACGTCCACGA
Source organism: Aureobasidium sp. EXF-3400 (assembly GCA_024195585.1). NCBI lineage: Eukaryota > Fungi > Ascomycota > Dothideomycetes > Dothideales > Saccotheciaceae > Aureobasidium > Aureobasidium sp. EXF-3400. The sequence continues at coordinate 21,945 of SWBL01000468.1, forward strand.
CCCTACAAGGCACACATTTCAAGCTGCAAGACCCCACGTAGCGTTTGTTGAATCCTGCGTGAGATGATGTGCTGAAACAGTCCTCGTGCGTTGAAGGCTGCATGAGCTTTCTTCACAGACTGAAGCAAGGGATGGTGCTGAACCGAGCCAGACTGAGAATCGCATTGACAACAGTACTGAAAGTGCGAGCAAGATCAACCACTATTCGTTGGGTGTGAGCATTTGAGTTTCAACTTCAAGAATGTAAGACAATGAAGGAACCCGGATGGGAGAATACGGCTGCAGCAACATCAGTGCACTGTGAGCAAGTGTGTGTGTGTGGACGAGATTACTCGATTACTCGATTACTCGAGACATTGGCACGTGGCTACTCTTACATTCAGCAAGAAAAGTAGCCAGCCTCGAGCTCCGAAGGATCTTGTGTAACACATGGCTGTCCTCAAAGCGCGGCCCAGACGGCCCGGCCGCACTATGATGAACGTTTTGGGTTCACCGTGGAATGTGTGGGCAAGCGCTCGGTGCCGAGCTGAAGTCAGCGTGCCCTTGCAGAGCAGAGCGGAAGCCAGCGAGGGGAATGCAGGAGCGTGGGATGTTGAAATGTGAGAGATATACGAGGTACAAGGTTGTGGTACATTGGAGTTGCGTGTTGATGATTTAAAGGTCGGAGTGGTTTGGTTATCAACAAAGCATGTGCGGCGATGTGCCTAGGGTCGAAGAACGGCAGGCGAGATCGACGTAGTCTTGCATGCACTATCCGCTAGTGCAAGCAAGTCCGGAGAATGCAACGCAAGGGCACGAGACGTCGACGACTGCAACACTTCCCGAGGAGGAGCAATAGAGGGGGCGGCTGTCGACGAGAATTCAGGTACTCGAGCGCTGCTGATATTCGATGTCGGATTTTGAGCCTCAAAAAGAGTCAAGAGCGTTCGTTGCTTGGTCGTTGACATGTGTTGCCGATTCAAAGTTTGGATCTGGTTGGCTCCACTTTGATCGACAGCCGCACGCTGGTCACCGATGCGATCAAAATGGTGCACGACTCATCATCGCACCCCTGTACAATTTCTGTAAACCCTCTCCGCTGCTAGGTGAACTTCTGTCATCGTGTATTCATGACGTGAAGGCTTGCCAGGGCCTGGCGCTGTCCAGATGTATTTGTTCCACCCGTCTCTCTTGCTTTTCTTGGAGGAGATTGGTGAAGTTTTGCTCAACCATCCCAAGAATCAACAATGGCTCCATATTTGGGACTAAAAGGCTCGAGTCTTCGAGCTGCTATCGCATTGGCAGCTGGACTTTGCTTTGTCGCCTTCGGTTATGGTCAGAGTGATTTTGGAGGTCTTCTCACGGTCTCGACATTTAGAGAGAGATTTCCTCAAATCGATACCATTGGACGACCCTTTGACGGTCATGTTGCTGTTATTCAAGGAATCACAAACGCGACATGGAATATTGGAGTATGAATCACACATTGCTCCACTTGACTGATGGATACTGATTTGAGTCCCATAGTGCTTTGCAAGCGCCATCATTGCAGTCTTCCTTGGCAACTTTCTTGGTCGTCGACAAATGATCATGCTCGGGTTGGTGATCATGGCCATTGGCAAAGTGATCCAAGCCTCATCCTACTCGTATGGTCAATTGATTGCTGGAAGGTTTGTTGCCGGATTCGGAAATGGCTTCAACACTGCAGCTGTACCAGCTTGGCAAGCAGAATCCACGCGCGCTCATCGTCGTGGTACCATGCTCATGGTCTCTTCTGGAGCTTGTATCGCCTTTGGTGTCGCTGTAGCGTACTGGATCGACTTTGCTTTCGCATGGCTTGCTCCAAGTTCGGCCTCATGGAGAATCGCCACTGCGTTCCAAATCGTACCAGCAATGTTGGCATTTATGCTCATCGTCTTCCTTCCCGAATCACCTCGCTGGCTCATCCTCACTGGTAGAGAAGAAGGAGCATTAAGTGTTCTCTCGGCGCTTTCGGACACAACGCCAGACGATGAGGAAGTTCGTCAGGAGTTCCTCCAAATCAAGGATGCCATCCTCGAAATGGCTCGCGGCGGCTTCTCTTCTGCCTTCTCGATGAACGAGTATAGATATCTGCATCGTACCATCCTTGCATTCATGCTTCAGGTCATGCAGCAGTGGACAGGCATCAACCTGTTTACCCAATATCTCGCTCTCATCTTCAACACGCAAACAGGCTACAAACCATGGGTGGCAAGACTACTTGCAGGCTGCAGCGCTACCGAGCTATTCGTGGCCTCGTTTGTCACTGTCATTGGCATCGATCGTTTCTGGGGCAGACGAGCTCTTTCCATGTTCGGCGCTATTGGCATGTCAATCTCGCTTATCATTCTCACAGTGATGAGTTATGTCGACAACAGCACCACACACATAGTCATGGTCGTTTTCATCTTCGTTTACAACACTTTCTTTGCCATTGGGTGGCAAGGAATGTCATGGCTATGGGCGGTTGAGTTGACACCACTAGCCATTAGAGGACCCACCAATGCCATGTCCACTGCTGGAAATTGGCTCAGCAACTTTATCGTCGTGCTCATCGCACCCATCGCCTTCCACCACATAGGATACCGGACTTATATTATCTTTGCAGTCATCAACGCTGCTATTGTCCCGATAATCTACCTCTTCTACGTAAGTAATTTTCGAGCTTGCAATTTGTTCCTAGCAACTGACCATGTACTAGCCCGAAACCGGATGTCGTTGTCTCGAAGAGGTCGACGTATTGTTCCATCAAGCATCCCAAACCTCGAGCCCTTGGACGAGTGTGGTCAAAGTTGCAAACAAGGAACCTCTTTGGTATGGCAAGGGTGGAGAAAACACCTTCTCATATGAGCAAAGTGAATGGCATCAGCATCTTGCCGATACCCAAAGAAGTTCGGATGATCAAAGAGCTTCGTCATCCAACGGTAGTCCAACTGGCATGGAAGAGAAGCAGGAAGTTTGATCTCAGATCGCAAGGCGTCTTGGCTGTGCACAATATTGTAGCATGTTTAATGTCTAACCATCTATGTATCTTTACAATGAATATATTTACATAACTCTCATCACTTGACCCACTGTCTCCAAGCAGCACTTCTGGCTTGGATGTAAGTCTTGGATTGGATAGCCTTCCAGATGCCAAAGAAGCCGGCCCATGGCCACTTTTCGAGGAACTTCTCACGCGTAGCTTCCTTCTCTGGTGGTGCCTTGACCTTGTCGTAGACACTTGGCAAGTTCGTGGCGCCGTACTTTTCTCTCAGTTCATCGTACCATCTACGATCAAATTGCTCCCAGAATTCAGACTCGGTGTAATAAGTCTGGGCGTACAACCATTTCATGCCACCCAATTCGCGCAACTTGGCTTCCAGCTTTCTGTTTGCTTTGACGAATTCGGCACGGTTGTTGGGTCCAAAGCCCCAGACACCAATGTTCAGCATCAGTTCCTTGTCTTCTCTGGTGTAAGGGTGCATTGTGGGTTGTTCTGTCCTCTTCAGCGGACATAGCCATAGAGGAAAGATGTCGAGTTCAGACGATGTATAATCGACAAACTTCTCGGCTGTGGAGTAAGGGAGAGCAAGATCTTGGATAATGCAACGCTTAGACTCGCCAGAGGCATGCAGAGCAGTGTACATCATTCGCGTGTGGGTGAAGTCGTCCAGGAACCAGCGAGTAAACTTATTGTAAGGAAAGTTGAAGTACTTGAATGCCATGTCACCAACCCAGAATCCGCCGCGGTCATAACGGAAAAGATACTCAGGGAGTGGCACTGCTTCCATGACAGGCTCCTTTCCTGATTTGGATACCTGACCTTGGACGTGTTGGTAGAACCAAGGGTCCCACGCAGAGCTGAAGGTCTGTACAGGTAGATTGGACGAAGGAGTATCAGTCATACGTCCCGTGACGACAGCCCCCTGAGTCTTGGAAAACATGATACCATCGACGTAGTCGAGACTGTGGTCTGCTGTGGCCTTTTCGAGAACCTTGATTGCATCCTGCATATCGGTGACAGGGTGATACGTGGTCTCGACAAACTTCTTTGCGGGCTCAAGACGGAGCTCAATCAGGGTAGTAACACCAAAACTACCGACCGCACCAGCCGCTCCGTAGAACAAATCTGATCTCTCAGTAGGGGAACACTTGACAACCTCGCCCGTTGCGAGAATCATCTCGACCGACTCAATGGTGTGGTTGAAGAAACCATGCTTGAAACTTGAACTTTCACCCGCGGTTCCCGCATAACCACCGCCGGCTGTGATACCAGGAAACTCCATGACTACTGGAGGGACCAGACCATAAGGCAGTGTCGCTTCGACGAGTCTGTCCATTGCCACATTCGGTTCGACATATGCAATCTTCCTGTCGACATCGACCTTTAGCACTTTATTTAAAGCACTCACGTCAAGCACATGAGGTCCCTTTGATGTTTGACGAGTGCTGTTTGTTGATCCATGAGAGATACGAAACTTTTGTTTATTGGCATGGAACTCGGCAACGCGTGTGGAGAGGTCGTTGACGGCAACATCATGCTGATTCAAGAAGTCGTTGGTGGCAGACACGGAAGCAAGTCCACGAGCTCCTGTTGGGATATTTCGATTGACTGATCGTAGGAGAGGCGAATTGGTCAGAATAGTAGTCCTCGGCAGTGTAACAGCGCTGAAGTTGGATCTGTAGACCCCATTTCTGTGGGCAGTGGCGACCCTGCAGAGAGCGCGGCGTGCCTGCATACTCTGTCACTAGACAAGACGACAATGACCCCGATAATAAGGTATTAAGAGACACTAAAGTTTCAAGAAAGAGCGATTGGAATTAATCATCGAACAGGGTACAGGTCGGTAGCAAAATTGGCTGGCGATTGTGAAGCACGGACGAAATCTGCGTGGACACTCTCTGTTGTCATCACATACAGAATTATTTGGTATACATGCTATCACGATCAGGTGCGCATTCATTCATTCTTAGAATACAATGTAATTCATATGTCGTATCGATCATGTCTACTTCAGCTCCCATTGGCCGTCCTTCTCGACAATCTCGATGGCTCTCTTCTCATCTAAACTCCTTCTTCCAGCTTCAAGAATGGCCCCGGTCGCAATGGTGTTCTTCAATGTTGGCAGACCACGCTTGTCCAGATCATCCAGAGATGCTTTTCCGTCCTTGAGCGCGGTGATGGCATCAACAAACTTCTCGAATGAAACGTAACCATATCCTCCTTGACCTGCAAAGTCTCCCGACTCGTCAGGAGCATACTTCATGTAGAAGCTTGACACATTTGTTAGCCTCTATGCTAGAGATGTATGGGTTAAAGGGTAACTTACGGGTTGTACCAGGTCAGACCCGACTCGTCTTCGGTCACGTCGTATCCTCTCTTGGCTTGATTGACGCGAACCTCGCCTTTACTAGCCATGTAGTGGAAGTATTGGTTGCTGTGAACACCTGCCCTTTGTGGTGCGGTCCAACTAGCTGTGTAAACACCAGTAGCACGTCTTCCGCTACCATCCTTCTTCTCCCAGTCTACGAGGAGAGTGATAGTGTCCTCGGTCTCCTCGACGCAACCCAGATCGGTAGCAATGCCCTTGCTAGCGCTACCAGTCACCTTGACCGGCTTGTAATCAGGGACCATACTCTCGTTGACGTCGATGTGGTGCTAAGAGTGTTAGTTTCAAACCTTGTCCCTCTGCAGATTCCGGAAAGCTTACAGAGTTGAGATAATACGAAATGTCAGATTCCTTGCCAGCCCATGCCTTGAAGGTCTCGAGTTGTGACTTGGGTTGTGACATGTAACTGTAGAAGTAATTGAATTCACCCAGAGTTTTGAGAGCGCGATGACGGGCGTCGGCGTAGGCAGGGTCGAATCGCTTGTGATGCTCGATGTAGACAAAGACATTGTGCTTTTTGCTAGCCTCGAGCAGCTGTTGGTGTTCCGACAGCAATTTGACGGCAGGCTTGGTGATCATGACGTGAATGCCTCTCTCGATGGCATACATGGCAATAGGGAAATGTGTTGGATCAGGTGTGAAAATGGTGATAGCATCGCCAGGCGAGAGAGCGTCAATGGCCTTTTTGTACGCTTCGGGATCACGCTGGTCGTTGGCTGGGAACGACTCGAAAGATGTATCGAGACCATTGTAGACTTGAGAGATGTTCTTGTTCAAGTGCTCACCTGCCGTCTGTTAGTCTTGTCTTTCCTGATGCCATACGGTGAAACTTACGAATTGCAGGGAACTTGTTTCCCGATGTTCCAACCATGCTCAGATTGCCCACCTTGCCGCGTCGTCTCAGGTCGAAAAGGGTCAAGCCGACGACACCGACCTTCTTGTCGGAGCCTGAAGCACCGCCGCCAACGAAACCTGTCGTGTACTCGCCAGTACCGACCATACAAACATTGAGAGGGGCCATGATGTAGGATGAGCTCGTTCGAAAACTGCCGTGGTCTCAATCCAATACCGAGGAGAGTACAAAGACACAGAAAAAGAGGAGCAAAGAACAGAGAGCAGAGAGAACAACGAGAAGAGGGCAGGATTAGTCCAAGGGTAATTGCATCACCAAGACGGAGGATTACTTTCGCGGACAGACATGGCGGGGTGTATATTGTGGAGTTGGCGATTGTCCGTTGCCGACACATTGACAATAGATATCGTACGCGATTGGTGGAACATCTCTCTTCCTGTCTGTGCACGCTGGTCGGCAATTGACCCAGCACCGTTTTGGTAAGAATGGCCCGAGCTGCCCCACGCGCTGCCCTCCGCTCATGGCGGGGGTAAATATCGCGAGACCATGCGACGTGGGCAGATGGGCTTGATTTATCCGTCTGGTTAAGTACAAGGTTTGCCCAGTAACAATTCCCTCGCTTTCAATTTCTCCCCTTTTCTCCTTGTGCATATCGTCTCTCGAGACACTTCCATCTGATCTCCTATACCACACCAATTTCTCCAAAACAAGACACATTTACCAAAATGGCCGCCAACGGCAACCTCACCCCTCTCCGCCATGGCATCTACGCCCCTACCATGACCTTCTTCAACCCCGAGACAGAAGATCTTGATATTCCCACAATCAAGAAGCATGCCGTCAGATTGGCTGAAGCTGGCCTTGTCGGTCTGGTTTGCATGGGCAGCAACGGTGAAGCTGTCCACCTCACACGCGAAGAGAAGGTCGCCGTGACAAAAGCAACGAGAGAAGCTCTGGACGAGGCTGGTTACAAGAACGTGCCAGTCATTGTTGGTGCTTCAGAGATGAGCATTCGCGGCACTCTCGAGCTCATCAATGAGGTCCACACGGTTGGCGCCGAGTACGTTCTTTTGGTCCCTCCTTCGTACTACCGCTACGCCATGGACGATAAGACTATCAAGGAGTACTACACCACTGTCGCCGATGCATCGCCTTGCCCTGTTATTCTCTACAACTACCCTGGTGCCGTCGCTGGCATCGACATGGACTCGGACTTCATGATCGAGCTGGCCAAGCACCCCAAGATCGTCGGTGCCAAGTTCACCTGTGGCCAGACTGGCAAGTTGACCCGTGTTGCTCTTGAGACCGACGCTACCTCGACCAAGAGTCAGGGAAGTGGTTGGATGGCTTTCGGTGGTATCGCCGATTTCACCCTCCAGACCGCCGCTTCGGGTGGTAGCGGTATCATTGCTGGCGGTGCCAACGTTATGCCCAAGCTCTGTGTCAAGGTCTGGAACCTGTGGACCGAGGGCAAGTACGACGAAGCCATGGAACTGCAAAAAATCCTGTCCAAGGGTGATTGGGTACTCACCAAGTCGGCCATTCCTGGCACCAAGGCAGCCATCGAGATGGAATACGGTTACGGCGGTTTCCCAAGACGCCCTCTACAGAGACTGAGCGAGGAGGCCAGACAAAAGGTCAAGCAAGGCATTGCCGAGGCCATGAAGATCGAGAAGAGTTTGTAGATGATATCCATGCATGTCGGCGTTTGGGTTTATGTATCTCCAAGCAAAATGACTTGACTATTTATGACATAGTTATTAGAATAGACATATTTGATAAATTTTCTCAAGCACTCACCATGTCACAAGTCCTCGATCGAGTCCAAGCCCAGGTCGAAGGTTAAGATGCGCGGTACGCAGGCAGCATTGGACGACTAGGACAGCAACAGCAGACAAGGATAGATGAACATAACTCATGATTGACCAGATTAAAACGATGAGAGGGTATAGCTGACGGTGTCATGCGTGGTATTCTTCTACCTTAACAAGCATTCCCGAACTTTCCCAGCGCCGGGCGCCCCCACGTGACAACACATTTTTTGAAATGAAGAAGCTGAAAGAGACCAAGACTTTTTATGATTTGGACGCAAATCATCCCTCAGTTAGAATACATTTAGTACTCGGCGGCAGCGACGGGGAACTCGAAGTTAACACCCTTGCCGGTCAGTCTCTTGTAGACCTCAGAGTAGGTGTCGAGGCGGTAGTCAACACCACCACGCTCCTTCTCGTCAAGAACGATCTTGAGGACCTTGGTGCCGTCCTCCTTGGTGCGCATGCGCTTG
>SWBL01000469.1:0-30447 GCA_024195585.1 Aureobasidium sp. EXF-3400
ATAGGCGAGATGGCCGAGCGGTCTAAGGCGCCAGCTTAAGGTTCTTCCAATACGCTGGTCCGAAAGGGCGTGGGTTCAAATCCCACTCTCGTCAATATCATTTTGCTCGTTATATCTCTATCTCAGACGCTATCAAAGGTGGTGGAGGGGATCAAAATTCAACTTTTTGGAAAATTTGGACATAGAATTTGTGGATGAACTTTTTTGTGCACTGAAGCCTGGCTGCGGAAAAGAGGCTTGGCGGATTTTGTGCTGTGCACAACTCTGATGAATTTTCTCTCCTTCCGCGCTGCAGCTTTTCTCATCTCTCGTTGCTTTGATTCGAATCGAAGTTCGATGAGTAGCTCATGTCAAGCAGGGCTGCAGCAGATTGCCCTCCATCTCACGTGCCCCAAAATCGACAAACTCACCACGACACAATTCTCATTCATCCAAACCATGCGGTAATACCTGTCAAGGCAGAGTGTGAATGCGATATGCTCTAGCTGTGCGCTGCTTCTTGTCTAGAGTATATATTAGCAAAAGTTCGTGGTCAACACATCTGTCCAAGATCAAAGCCGATTTAGCTAAGAGGTTAAGGCGTTGCACTTGTAAATCAATACAGAAATGCAAAGATCGCTCGTTCGACTCGGGCAATCGGCAAATTCTTTTTGCATCTTTTTTTCTCCTTCTCGCCAGGTCCTCCCTCTCTTTCTTTTTCAAGTCTTTTTGTTTTTCTCTTTCTAGTGATGTGGATTTTGTTAAGCCAAGATCACTGTGAGAGATGCCATATGGTTTTTGACATAGTGAAGGTTTTGACAGATCTCAAATAGCTGCAGCCCTCTCTTGATGACTAGTAAGTTCAGGAATAAGTTTCATATATTAAACATCTCATTATCTGAACAAGAAAAACAGAAGGAAATACAAAGTCCGATCACCAATCTGCGCCAGTGCATCCTTCGAGTTCTGGCTTTCCGCCATATTCCCGGTTCCATTCGTCAAGCCAAAAACAAAGAAAAACAGACAAAGAACAGAAGAGAAAATCATCAATCAGTCATGTGCAGTCCCTAATCATCCTCATACTGCTACGGAAGAGTAGTAGAGATTCAACAAATTACCTGCACCACAGAATTCATACTTGTTGCCAGGACAAGGCATGAGACTCGATGTATCGCAGTTCTTGACCGCAACAGCGCCCGAAGTGACACTATTACCACAGTAGCATTGTTGACCATACTCGATACTATAATCACAGTCAGCATATTGACGCTCCCAAGGAGATTGAGTAGAGGGGAGAAGACACTTACCCAGCGTATCGCATGCGCTTGCCCAAGCAGAACTTGACACACTTCTCCACCGTCATCAGAGTATCGGTGGTACTAGCACCAGTGAGAGCTCTCGCTCCACTAGTCGGTTCTTTCAAGCATCCCTTGCTCTGGTATTTACCTACGTTAGGTAAAACGGTCACAGGCTTGTACGTAGGATTGCTGTAAACTGAAAGCAGTCCACCGCCACCACAAATTTGTGAAAAGTTTCCTGCGCAGCGGCCGTAGCATTGGGATTTGGTGTAGTCGGTAGTGTTGTCGACTATCTTACCACCAGAAGCGAGGCCGTTACCGGTGTAGCATTCGTCAGAGTTTTCCAGGCCGTAGAAGGCAGCGTTGTTGGCGGCGGCGAGACCTGCACATTGAGAGATGGTCATGTTGGGGCTGTTAAAGCTGGTGCCGTTCAGAGCGCGTGCATTGTTGGCTTCGGTGGCACAACCTACATATGTTGAGTTGAAGGGAGCCACGGGGTAGGTAAGTTGAATCACAGAGCCGGCAAGGTTGGTTGTACGCTTGAAGTTCGGGTCGGTGTTGTTGTAGATCATCATGTAGAACGGTCCACCACAGAGCTCGGTACGGTTTCCAGGACATACGATGTTGCAACCTGAAAGGAAGTCTGTCTGGTCTTTGACAATAGTTGTAGGGTTGACGACAAGATCGCAGAAACATTGGTCTCCGTTCTCAACACCCGAGTAAGGGTAGCCACGCTTAGTACACCAAGTCTGACAGTACTCGACAGTCAGGCCAGGGTAAGTTGTGAATGCTGCGTTCAAACTTCTGAAGCCGCCATCGACGTACGAGTCATTACCACAGCCAACAACCTTGTTGAACTTATTGCCGAAAGGAGTACCGGCGCTGGGCGTGTAGGTCGGTCGTGGAGTTGAATCAACCGTTCTGACGATGCTGGCTAAGGGAACACCAGCCGGACATTCCATGTCAGCAGCTGTGGCAGCACGGGGACCGGTGGTCACGCGTACACATCCAGGAAGTTTGCTGAGCATACCAGTGGCAGGTTCAGCGATTTGAGGAGGCTGTAAAGGACAGTTAATGGCGGAGTTTGTATTCCAGTATGGGTAGAGGACCGGGCACTCATCGAGAGTACCAGAGTCATCTTGACCGTCGACAAGACAGTTGCTGATGGCACTCTTGAGTACATCGTCGTTCCAACCATTCTGGAAATCACCGTGGAAGCCAAAACCGGTAGCATCACCTTGAGAAAAGACGAAGCGACCACCATCTTCCAAGTTGGAAATTTGCTCAACTGCATAGTTGGTCTCAAGGAACAGATGAGGGAATTGATAGGGGTGCGTTGGAGGACAAACTCCGTTGTCGATTTGGGACATGTGTGCAACATGGCTGTTGTCGGCTTTGTACAAATCCTTACCATTCCAGCAAGTCTGGAAGTGGATCTGAGCACGCAAGCCGCTGATACACACACGAGGATCGACGGGCAGGCTGGGAGTCTCTGGACCAGCGACTGCGGCTAGACAAGCAAAACTGACGGCATCTGAGATGGGTCTGTTGGGATGAGTTGCATCTCCCCAAGTCATGCCTGATTGATTGGCGGATCTCAGGGACTTATTACCCGACAGCATCTGGAAGCCTTTAGGGAATGAAATGATGTCGTTGGCATTCTGACCACGAGCCAGATAGTAGATGACACTTCCACCGTGAGGGACTTCCTCGAAGGAGCCGTTGGTGTGCTGGTAGTAAAGGTTTGGCGTCCAGTAGGCAGACTTGTCCGCTGAGATCTCACAAGAAGTACATGCTGAGTTCATCAAACTATCGAAAGTTGCGTTCACACCAATGTCTATGAATATAGATCAGCTATGCGTTGAAAGATACATCATCGCGGACGACACTTACTTGATCCACCAACGATCGTATGACAATGTGCTGCCAAAGCACCGGGGTTGACAATAGGATCAATACGACCGACTTGGATTTTAGCACAGTTGATACGGAAGAAAGCATCGACACCTCCGATACTGGCAAGAGCCAGAGTGGCAAGAGCGTTCTTGATCTGCATGTTATCGACTGGCAGCGAGTGATTGCGGAAACGGTGGTTGGGGATTGACCCTCACGAAGGGGTCTTGTTTATGCCAGATGTCCCGATTCATTTCTTTGACAGGCTTCTCGAAATCAGAGGAACAAAGTCGGCATGCCGAGATGACCGGACTTGGAATTCGGCGTCGGCATGGCGGCAAGGAGTTGGGAAGTGCTAGCTCTAGACAAAGAGATGGCGTTCAGATGTGGACCACCACAAGCAAGGAGTAAGCCGAAATGTCTTTGTCTGTAGAGCGCCAGGATGTACACTCCATAACAAAGAAATATCGGAGGAGGAAGCGTGCATATCGTGAAGGCTACGAAGAGTCTCGTGATGCCTGAAACTGGAATAAGAAATGATTTTGATGTTGGCGGTTGATTGTGAATCATCAGTAGGAGAGGAGAGTGGAAATTGGACAGGGATAAAGCTGGAAGCTTCATGATATGAACATTCCTCGGAGAATTCGAACAGAAGGAACAAGAGTGTGGTTCCTCCTGCCTGCTGGAAACTGTTGTAAAAGCGTCCTTGAATTAGTCGTGCTTTCCTTCCACTCTCGCGTTGCACTTTTGAGTCGGGCAACCAGATCACATGCCGAGAGCTCTGAAATTTGTTGGGCTCGCTGGGGTTGTTAGCACCGTTGTGCAGTTGTGGTTCAAAGTTTGAGGCTTTGAGGCATCATTCGTTCAAGCCTGTAATAATCAGTGCTTGACCAATGAACCAGCTGTTAATACCACCACAGCCACGATCTTACCTCTGCCACGGTAATGATGATGTAGAAGGACAAGGTAATGTAGACCTGAAGCACTGCACTTCGAAAAGGTTAGTGGTAACAAGAGATAGGAAGGAAGAGAGTATGCATTCAAGATGCAGTTATAGATAGTATATACAAGAAAATTCCTCGAGGCTTCCTGTGCCATCAAAAGGAATAGACAGATCGTAAGAAATATAAGAAAAAGAAAAGGCCATTAGGTCCTTGAGCCAGCGGCAGAAGGCTGTGATATCATAAAAAGCGCCGTACCATGTGTATCCCCAAACATTTGTCGTAAAGGTGTATATGTACAAGGTCCTCAGTTTTTGCACTTGGCAAGGTTGATGGTAGGGTCGACAGTGGGATCAACATTCAAGCCGCCTTTTTAGTTCTCTGTTTTAGTATTAATATCCAGTACGTTGGAGAGGGAGAGAAGCAAAAGGAAACTTACTCAGGTTGATCAAGGAGTTACCATCGGCAGAGTTGCCGTTGCCGTTGTTGTTGCCAGCTGAGTTGCCGGTGCCGGCAGAGTTGCCATTGCCAGCCTCGTTTCCGTTACCGGCAGCGTTGCCGTCACCGTTGCCGTTGCCGTTGCCCTCGGCGCTGTTGCCGTTCAAGGCTGAGTCGGAAGAGCCGGGGGACAGGAGGTTGCCGAGGTCGCTGAAGACGTCCGATGAGGCGGCGAGAGCGACAGGGGTAGGGGCGGCAGCGACGGAGGTAGCGAGGGCCAGGAGGGCAGTAGCGAAGATGGTCTTGGAAAGCATATCTGCGGTGTTGTGGTTGTGTGGTGGCTAGAAAGGTGTTGATGGATAGTTGATTGCAAGGTATGAGATGTTGGATGAGAGAAAAGAAGATCCTAGCAGTGGAAGCACTCGTCCTTTTTATGTTGATCTGCTGTTCTGCTGTGTCCTGAAGATGACAGTCGATCGACAATCAATGATGTGCAATCCCACATACGCAATGCGTTGTGCTGAACTCAGCAGATTGCCGCTGCTCTCATAGCTTCACCATGTTGAGTAGTCTGTTTTGGCCTAAGAGAACCCAGTTCAGAGCGAAAGAGCCGCGGTGTATGTCACCTCCAAGCATGCGATGATGTTGCAATGTGCAGGAGGCGTGGTCGATCTGGGGATGGTCGTAGATCATAACCCCAAGATGGGATACCCAAGGCCCACCTTGAAGCTTGCATTGCCCGGATTGGTATGGTCGGAGTTTGAGATCGGCGTACCTGATTCGTGATATCCCGGAACAAGAGCCGCTGATCCTTGTGGACGGGGATTTGGCCTGCCTTTCTCGATCATTGATCATCGTCATCAAAGAGCCATGGTTTGCAATGTGCCTGGCGTGTTGCTGTCGGTGATGTCTTGGAGTCGGAGTTGGACAAAGTCAGAGGGCTCGAGACGTCATCCGCTTCAATTCTGAATGTTCTCAACCACGAACCATCGTCCGACTAACCCCAATAACGTCTCGACTCAATTTCAAACAGACAAAGTCACAGGAGAAAGAGTCCGTCAGGGGTGATGAGACAAGCCTCTTCCAAGAAACGGCGCATGAGTAGTGATCAACAAAGACCTTTTCGGAGAAAAGAAGCCTACATGAGTAGCGCAACCAAAAGACATTCAAGCGCCGGAAGCGGATCCAGAGGAAGGAACCAAACTCCTAAAGATCGTCAGAGCAAAACACCGTCACAGCTTCACAAGAAAGGCTTCTAAGGAGGCCAACACGCGCCGTCGAAAGCGTCGTTCTCATCGGAGAATTTTCTCAACCGTTAGAGCATGAGCCGTGCAGTTTATTCCCAGTATCTGTCTCGCTTCCCTAGCTGATTATCTCTCGTCTTTAGTTCGTGATGTTCGGATGATGAACGGTCGTTGAAAGTGACCTGCGGAGAACCGCTTCAGCCGCAAAAGTTCGTTGACGGTGGTGGCGCTTTACACTTCCCCGAGCCTCAATCGAGGTTCATAGTCTAACCTACAACAGTGAGAATCAAGAGCCTCGCTGTTGTATCAAAGTAACACATGAGATCAGTACCAAATCGAAAAACCTAACACGGAATGATCTTCTCTGATCTTCCTCTTCAGCATGAGTCGACGGGGGTTGATGATCATTTGTGGATTGGCGTTCCAAATGTTTCCACGCTCGCTGCTTCCCGAGGCACCGATGATCAATGGAAATCGGCAAATCGAAGAAAAGGATGAGCGATGAGATGATTTCTAGCTAAAATGCCGCTTCGTCGCTACTCATGGAGAAATGCCTCGGCTTGAAGTATGGAGAATTATTGATCTTTTTTGTTTTGGTATGGACAAACGCAAGATCTGAGTACAAAACAGCATACTCACACTGTAAAGGTGAGTAGCAGAAGGGGGTATATAAGATAACCGAAGAACAGAAGAAAAAGCAGAGGAAAAGACAATCGCGAATTAGGGCCATGGCTAAGGTCGACGAAACACGCCAATCGTTCGCTACCAACCACGCCGAATCACATCTACATCACATTACATCGTTCTTCTCTCTCGGCCTGAGAGATTCTACCACCAGAACCGGGAGGAACATAGCCTGAATATTGCGGTGCAGGCTGTTGAGCTGCAGCAGCCTGAGGACCTTGTCCTTGACTCTGCTGCCTTCTAAGCCGCTGAGAGTTGCTGTTTGTCCGTCCGAGGCCCATAGCACTCGAGCGTCTGCGATGCATAGACGGTGGTTGAGAGTTGGGGTTACCGCCGTTCTGATTGGCAAAAGGTCCTTGTTGCATTTGCAGTGCTGTCAAGGCGCCCAGAGCGTCTCCCTGCCTTGGGTCTCGTGTCGCGCCAGCTGGTCTAAAAGGTCTGTCAGAAGCCGCTTGCTCGTACGTAGGCGGCTCCTCATCGCCGTCGTCTCGTTCTCGGATGTAAGGTGCGTCTGCTGTTGGAGGCGGGTTGTTACGAGAAGAGTTGGAACTGGTGTTGACACCCATATTACTTCTTCGAGGAGGGACTGGAGGACGTTGCTCTGAAGAAGGGTTTTGGCCAGAAGCCGCTGATTCGCGCTCAAGGAATTGACGTGAAAGTTCATCTTCTTGTCTTCGTCGCGACGCATCGGCACGGCGCTGCTGGTCCTCCTCTTCCTCCTGAAGCTGTAGAGCCAAGGCTAAGTCAGCATCCTCCTGCTCAGATGAATGCCCGCGAGGTTCTGTTGGGGCCTGTGACTGGGACGTAGCAGAAGTAGAAACATCAGCACCACCGTGTGAGTTACCATTGTTTCTTGTAGGTACAGTCTGCCAATCGCTTCCGTTTTGAGCTCCGGAAGGAGTGTTTCCCACAGGTCTGAAATCGCCCGAGAAGAAGCTGCCAGCTGCACCACTAACATCGACCAAGCTTTCCCAGACAATTTCGTCGTGAGATGAATAGCCTGCATCTGTCACAAGATTCATGAGTGTACCACTTCTTGGCTGCTTGTACAGTGTCGAAAAGTGATCGTTTCTGAACAAAATAGCAATTTGGCCAGGTTTGAAAGAGTCAGTCATGAGCTTTAGACCATATTCAGTCAGCTGAGTGGGATAGCTGGTCATAAACTCGCTCAAATTTATGATGTCCTCAAAGAGAACCTGTTCGTGCTCCGACAGTCCGTCGGTCCCAAGCTTGTGCTCAAGCTCAGCCTGAGCAAACTTAATGTTTTGTGCATCATCAAAAGTTTTGGCCGAACGGTCGAATGCTTCGTAAGCTGAGGAGGCGGGAGACGGAACCCAACCATGGACGAGTGGTATCTCGAAAGCGCTGTAGAGACGCATTTCCCTTGTGTCGTCGAACGAACCAGGTTTTCCATGTGGGGTATCTGAGGGAGTAACGAATCTAGGGTTTACATTCATGCCAGTGTGTAACGTGATCAGGAAAGAGTATAGTTCAGCCAGATCTTCAGGGAGTGCCTTTGTTGAGATCTCAGTCCTCCTAGCAAGTTCTTCGAAGACAGCATCCAATAGAAGACCAAGGCTGATCTGTTCGCGTGAGCTAAGAGTGTCAACCAGAACCGTTTTTGGGGACTCGGGAGCGGACAAAGTCAAAGCATTGACAAGAGCTAGCAAAGGGCAGGGGCCGTTGGCGTTTTGTGTCAAGATGGGACAGCGTCGCATAGAGCCATTAGGACCAGCGGCGGCATCAAACCAGTTGATTTGCTTGATATGGTACGTCACATTCCGTTGTTTGCTGAGTAGTTCTTCGGCAGATTCTATAGGAGCGGCGACATTGGTGTTGGGTGCTGGCTGTGGGGTGCTGACGGCTTCAGAGGCTCTTGTTGGAAGTGGAGGAGCATCATTAGTGCCAAAGTCTATGAGAGATTCTTCTTGAGGAGCAGGAGGATTGACAGAAGGTTGTGAGGGAATATATGCGGGCGGCGCAGACTCTGGGACAGTATGAGGCGCTTCTGGCGCTGATGGAGGGAAGCGTTGATTCGTAGGAGGATCATACTGCTGGCTCATAGAAGGAAGAGCAGGTGCAGGAGGAGGAGGAGCAGTAGCGGGCGGAGCATTGAATGCCAAGGGCGGCGCAGCAGATGCAGGCGGCGGAGAGGGCGTGGATTGATAGTTCCTACGAGGAGGGGGCACGAGAGAGGGCGGTGGTCCTTGAGGCGGCTGGAAGATGGCCTCAAGCTGATGCGGCTGTGGACTAGGAGTGGATTGCCAGGGAGTCTGGCTGCCCTGTTCCCTGTCGAGGTCTTGCTGCCATGGGTTGGAAGACGTCTGTGAGACCAAGCTTCTCCTACTACTCTTCTGAGGTATCTGTGGTGGAAGCTCTAGACCTTCGGTGTGTGTATTCTGCTGGGAAAAGTCGTCTAATGACAGGGCAGCGAAGGTAGGCGCAGGAGGTAGTGACGGAGGTGGGTGAGATGGCGGGGCTGGAGGAGCAGTAGTGGGATGGGCTGGCGCTGAGCTCCATATCGACTGGCTGTCTTCGGAAGGGTAAGGAAGAGGCTGTGTCTGCGACTGAGGTTGATTGTGAAGGTTGTGGTATGGGTTGTGCGATTTGAACGACTGTTGAGCTGGGGCCAGAGGTTGAGGTCGACCGACTCTTAGTGAGGCAGGAATATCGCTAGACTCTGGTTTTGGCTGGTCATTGTCGTGGTTTTCGTGGTCAGAAGAGAAGCCAGAGTTCCAAGTGTTGTGTGAAGAAGCAGAACTGCTCCTGGAACGGTGCAGAGAGAGGTCGTTTTCGTGTGGAGGTTGGTAGGCAGACGCGTGGCCGTCGGTTGCAGAAGGTGCTGTTGGCGAGGCAGGATACGGCGCTGAAGAAGCTGCTGGCTCGGGATTGCGAGACGGAACAGGCTTTCTCGTCACCATGGTTGAACGAGTGTTGAGTGTCAAGAGTGTCGAGAGGGGTTTAATCTGTAAAGACACTCGAGGCAGCCAGCGTCATACTGTACAGACGTGCGTGCGCGGCGCTGCGGGACCCCCGGCCGTGCATGTGAACATGTGGCTGAGTGTACAGAAGTGTGGCACAGCAGAATCTATCTCCGGCGGCCTGGTCGAAAAGTGACTCGGAACCCTTGGCCGAAGTCGCAAATGTGGCGGTGCAATACCGCAGCTTTCTCAAAGTTTTGGCGGGGTTTTTTGCACCTTCCTCACGACACAGTCATATATACACAATGTCGATTCCCAGTTTGCGCGTCTTGTTGGTAGGAAACGGTGGTCGCGAGCATGCTCTTGCATGGAAGCTCGTCCAATCGCCTCACGTAGAGCACATCTACGTCGTGCCTGGCAATGGCGGTACCGCAGGGTTCGTCCGCTCATGAGCAGCCAACCATCCCATCATCCGTGTCCATACTCAGACGAAGCCTCGCAGTTTCCCCAACAAGGTCACCAACGTTACGAGCATCAAGGCCGACGACTTCTCTGCTTTGGTCAAGTTCGCTCGCGACAACTCGGTCAATTTCCTGGTTCCTGGTCCTGAGGCCCCTCTTGTTGCCGGCATTGTCGACTACTTTGCTCAGCACCTGCCTGACGTCAAGAGCTTCGGTCCCAATGAGGCCGCTGCCCGTATGGAAGGCAGCAAGGCCTTCAGCAAGGACTTCATGAAGGATCACAACATCCCTACTGCCGCATACGAGAACTTCAGCGACTACGAGAAGGCCAAGGCATACCTCGACAGCATCAACCACGACGTCGTTATCAAGGCCGACGGTCTCGCCGCCGGCAAGGGTGTCATTATCCCTCAAACCAAGGAAGAGGCTGTACAAGCCCTCAAGGACATCATGTTGACCCGCGAGTTCGGTTCAGCCGGCGACACTGTTGTCATCGAGGAGCTGCTTGTCGGTGAAGAGTGCAGCATCTTGACCTTCAGCGACGGCTACAACATTGCTAGTCTGCCTCCTGCTCAAGACCACAAGCGCATCTTCGATGGTGACAAGGGTCCCAACACTGGTGGCATGGGCACCTACGCTCCTACTGGTGTCGTCTCTGCTCAGGAAAATGAAGACATTCACAAATCCATCCTCCAAGCTACTGTTGATGGCATGCGCAACTCTGGCAACATCTTCATCGGCTGTCTCTTCACTGGTCTCATGATGACAAAGGCTGGACCCAAGGTTCTCGAGTACAACGTCCGCTTCGGCGACCCGGAAACACAATCTGTCCTGACTCTGCTCGAGTCTGACCTTGCCGAGCTCATGTACAGCTGCACCACAAACTCTCTCTCTTCGCTTGGCCCCATCAAAATCTCATCACGCGCCGCTGCTACTGTCGTCGTCGCTGCTGGTGGCTACCCTGGCTCTTACGCCAAGGGCACTCCCATAACCCTGACTGCCACTCCCGAAGACACTGTCATCTTCCACGCAGGTACCGATATCAAGGACGGTCAGCTCGTAACAAGTGGTGGCCGAGTCATCGCTTCTACCGCCACTGGCCCTACCTTGAAGGAGGCCGTCGCTCGTGCCTACGAGGGTGTGCAGACCATCAAGTTCGAAGGCATGCAATACCGCAAGGACATTGCCGCGCGCGCCCTAAAGTAGTGTTTGTGGATGACGCCTTCTTTGCTCCTTTTTACGTTATATAGAACTCCGTTATGATCGCCAAGACAAAATTGCATATACAACCTCACACCCTTTTACCATCTTCTACATGCTCGACATGCTCTGATACAATCTTGTCTTCCGCAATAGCTTCCTCGATAGCTATTTCCCTCTCGGTCAAAGTAACAACCTTGTCGCCAAACGCAGCTGCAATTTCTTCCAACGTCTTGCGTCTGGTCTCCCTGTTTTGCCCGTGTCAGCTCAAAGCTGGAGTGGAAGGGAAGTGTAAGGTATACGTACGGGAAGTAGAGGTAAGCGATGACGAAGAAGAAGAACGAACAGGCTACGAAAACGTAGTAGTAGCTTTCTTTAATCTGTGATGGTTCAGCAATGATTGTTTCTATCTTCTTCTCATTTTGACTGCACACTTACATGGGCAAAAGCACTAGGTCCTGCCTCAGTAATGCCGACATTGACGATAAAATGCGACGCTGCTGCCAATCCCATGACCCGACTTCTCAGCGCTATGGGCAAGACTTCGGCTCCTGTACACTATGCATTAGCTTAACATACTCTTGAGAGATATCTCGCACACCTACCGTAAAGCCATGTTGTGCTGTTTAGCATGCCATCTGTTGCAAACCAATATTAGAACCCATTGTTCTCGATTAGGTGAGACTAAAATGCCAAACTCACAATAAGTCACCACGAAAAGATATATGCCCAGAATGGCAAATCCTTTTCCGACTTGATTGTCTGTGTTCTGGAATTCGCGTTGCATGACTGCTGCGTAGATTTCTACGATGACAATGCCGCCCAGACCAGTAAGTATCATTCTGTTGAGGTTGCGTTAGCGTTCCACTCTCTAGTGTTGCTGTTCTTGCAGAAGTTGTGGAGTTCTTACTTTCTACGTCCCCATTGGTCGGTGAGAAAGGTGGTTGTGATAGCATTGGAGAGGAATGCTACTGTACCGTATACACCTGCCAGAGCAAGGATCTGTTTGGAGCCGATACCGAGAGACTTGTACAAGATGGCTGTATGGAGTTAGAACATCTGGCAGCTAAATCCCTGAATCTCTTCTCTTGCTCACTTTGGTAATACTGTTTGATGTCAGCATTTCTTCATCAAAAGTCCAAAGCTATTCAAACATACCTGGATTACATTCACACCCGTCAGACTAGTCATGGTCTGCACAGCGATAGACCTGTAAATCACTCATCAGCACACCCCATCCACACAGAAGATATCAAAGAACCCAACTCACACAAAAGCCCTATGCCTAAACAACCGAAAAATCTCCTTATAACTCTTGACTTCTCTCTCAACTTCATATTCAATCTGCGCCTTCATCAACGCAAACTCTTCTCCCACAGTCACTGACCCCAGATCCCTACGTATTTTCACAAACTCCCTTCTCGCATCGTCAACTTTACCGATACGGAGTAATTGGCGAGGTGAATCGGGCATGAAGGTTGATAACCCGCAGAAGAGGATGATGCCCCAGGGGACTTGCATTCCGAGGGGAAGACGCCATTGAGTTGGGCCGTAGGAGGCGTAGCTGCAGGCGAAACCGACCCAGTTTGATGTCTGAGATGTGGTGTATTAGATACCCTGATACCAGAGTGGAGGGGGGCGTATGCATACCATGGTTCCAAAGGCGATGCCACAGCCAGAAATGCCTCCGATCAATCCTCTATGCTGAGGCGAGGAGATCTCAGAAAGGTAGATGGGTACTGTTCCAACCAATCCACTGATTGCAATGTTTAGCAGAGCCGAAGATATATGCTCAGTGGATTTCAAACTCACCCTACAGCATAGCCAGCTAGAACGCGGCCAGCGAGAAACATACCAATATTGACACTTGCGGTCTGTATCACAGTACCTATAGTTACAACCACGCAAAGAGCTTGCATGAATCTGATACGACCAAGTCTATCACCCACAGCAGTCTGAGTCAAAGCACCTAGAGCTTCGCCTGCGATATAGACAGCAACGACCTAAATGGTATCAGCTTCGGGTTACCGCAACTCCTGAGCGTAGAGCTTACAGCGCCAGTTAGACCTTTGGATGGATGACCCATGTAGTCAATCCAACTCTGATGTGCGATCGCTGTTTCACACAAGAATAAGTCATTATTCAGATCGCTGAAACTCCAGATCGGCTTACTTGTCGTAGCAATTCCAGTATCGAATCCGAACAGGAAAGTGCCGATTGCTGCAAACAGCGCTATACCGAATGTATACCACAACCCCATGATGGTAGTGATTTGCCAGAAAATAGAATGAAGGTGGGACGGATGATTATGGAAAGGAAAGAACAGCGAGTAGGAACGAGCAAAAGAAGATTTACCAGGCTGTCAGCTCGTGACTCTGCGCATATTGGATGATCATCTTGACCTTTTCTTTAGTTTCTATAGACCCCCGCACTGGAAGGATACTCATCTGTGGGGTTGTGGGAGGTGACATCGGGAAGAATTCCGCTCGCTCGGTGCAATATGGAGCGAAGGATCAAAAGGTGGGGGCGAAGAAGGAAGTGATCAGCATTGACATACAGTATTGAAAATCAATGCTCGGAAGAGAAGTCTAATGGAATGTGGTACAGTGCCTGCTGTATGCTGCCTCGAAGCCTTTTCGCACCTAGTATGAGCTCTCAAAAACATGTATCCAAGAGAAGAGGATATGCTCTATTGAAGTTTCCCCGGGAGAGATTCGAAGTGCCGTGACATTTACTCTCTGCGCTCTTCTTATGCCAGTTGTGTTGTGTCGTATCGATCATGACTCTTCAGATTGCGATCCTGCCATGAATGATCTTTGAGGTCATCATTGGCCACCACAGTACGCTAACGGCGGTGGTCCACCTGCGACGAGTCAACATACTTGATATCAAAACTGCAGATATTTTTGACGCATGCACTCACCATACAAAAGTCCAGCCGGCCCTTTTGGCTAACATAGTCTGGGTGTTGGGACTAAGAGCGATGTTGATGAAGCGCGAAATTTCATCTTCGGGTTTCTTCAGGGAAGCCTTGATGCTACGGAGGCTGCGTAGAGCGACTGCTGAACGCATGGTTGTAGGAGTGTAAAGTTGAAATGAGTTATCCCTCTGACTTGGGTATTGGGTTGGTATGAGGTGTCTGGAGGAGAGCAATGTAGAAGATGAGTAAGATTGGAAAGGAGTGACTGAGAATATGATTGAGAGTATGAAAGAGTGACTGAGAAGACGATGGATAAGGATTGCGAGAAGTTGTGTACGACTTTATATCTAAGAGGCCCTCTCCATCTGTTTTGGCCTGTACTCGTGTGACTTGTTACAAGTAAACATACTTATCGATCTCCTCGGCTTCGCAGGCTGAGCACAAAAGAACTATGAGTCTTGCACAGATACTCCGCTAAAGCCTGAGGTGTATGGTATGTTGTTTCAGGACGCCTGATTATACCGAGTCTGTTTGGGGAGGAGTTTGGGAAGCCAGGGTCTTGCCGTCTCGGGATTTGCAGCAGACAGTAGAGACACAGACGATGCCCGAGGGTTCATGTTTCATGGCATGGCTTCAAGCGCTCTGATAAGGCCTCGGGAATGAGTTCGAACTCTCATGTGTTTGGAATGTTGTATGTATTTTAGCAAAAATGTCCGATCTGAGGCGACCAGGTCCAAACTTCAGTTTTCAGGCACTAAGCAATCGCACAGAGCGGATTTGTTTAAGGGCACCCAGTTCCAGAGATAGCACGGCAGCAGTCCAGCTGCTGACAGAATCTGACTCTCACGATTGTTTTGACTTTGGTCATGAGGTGCAATGCAGAGAGGACCGACTCTGTCGGAAATTGGGAGAGGGCACTGCCAAGACCTCGGACTCAGCCGCGGTGACTTTGCTTCCTCGTAAGGCTCTTCCTTCTTTCTACTCGAGCATCTTTGTCCAAGAACTTTTTGTCATGTCTATCTGTTCATGTTGAAAAAGCCCTTCGCATATCTAGGCAAGCGAAAACAAATCATATCAGGTTCATCACATTATATCCGCAGGTCGAGCGTTGCCGCCTCAGACGCGACTCATTAAGCAGTCTCTGGCTCTTTCTCCTTTTCACCTCCACTCGATTCATCATCCATGTGCTTGTTCTCCTCGGCCAAACAATCCTCATCATCGGCGGCAAATTTGCTCTTCTTCCTCAGCGTCCTTCCATATTTTAAGAACAAAATCGGTGTGAAGGCAAACAACGTGGCCACTGCAGCCAATATGCTAGCAGCAATATTTGCTCCCAGGCCTGAAAACATCTGATATGCAAACAGAGGGAATACTGCAGCTGCAATGGTACGGCAAGTGCTGAGCGAGGACACAGCGGATGCAGCCATGGGTCCATAGGCATCAGTACAGTAGCCGAAAAGCACATAACTGAAGTCAGCGGTCGCGAAACCGACGCAGGCAAGTCCGATCATAGAAAACACCCAGTGTACATTGGTGACTCTAGGTGGGATTGTCCAGGCAAAGATCCAGAGACCGATGGCAAGGGCAGGGCATGCGATGGCGAAAGATCTAATTTTGGTTTCCGGCAGCAATCGGCGCTTCTCCTTACGGAACTGCTTGAAAAGGTAGTCGTCGTAGAAGCGTGGTAAAATATCCAGAAGGATGCCAATGAGGATGGCGATAAAGGCCAGTGATGAGGAGGTCATTGAGAAGGTTCTGTCGAAAGGTGGGTTCGTATATGATACCGTCAGACCCTCTGTCAGGCCATAGATCAGTCCGAAAGCAATGGCACATAGTGCAGAACAGAAGAAGACGATAGGCTCCGTAACCAGAAAGACGAGCGGGCGGAAGAGTGAATCTTTGACAAAAGACTTGACCGAGAAGCCTTCAGAAGAGGGTCCGTTCAAGTCATTGCGGCCCATTTCTGAGTGTATGGCGTCCACCTTGCCCTGCAAGAGTTGTGTAGCTTTCGTCTCTTTCGTGAAAAAGGATAGGACCGTAGAAATCGCAGCTACTATAGCTGAGATGTAGAATACTACTCGCCAGTTATAGTAGTGGGTGATGTATGACGAATAAATGGGACCCAGTACGAGTCCGATGAAGCCAGAGACGGTGTACCAGTATACGACCCAGATTCTGTTGTAACTCTGTCAGCACATTGTGTAGGCTGCAAACTAAGACCCAAGTTGGCTCACCTGATTTGAGCGCCCCACATATCTTCAATACTGCCGAATGCTACACAAGCAGGCACGGCAGCGGCGACACCTTGGAAGAAGCGACCAAAATAGACTGCAATTGACGAGGGTACGGCTGCCGTGATAACCGAGAAGATGCAGAAGACGGCGGAGGATACGATGTATAGGGTGCGTCGACCAAAGGTTTCTGATATCGGGGAGCAGAGAATACCTCCAAGAGTCTGGCCGAGCAGGTACATGGTGACAAAGGCGAAGACTCCCAGCGTTCTACTCATGTGATACTCCTCTCGAGCAGAGTCAGATGCTGCAGTCTGGTCTAATTAGTAGGGTATGGGGCAAAGAGTATGACAAACTTACTCCTGCCGAACTTATACCAGTCATGTATAACTCGACCCAGCAGATAATTACGGTTGTGTAGCATTTTGCAAATGGTCCCCAATTCCTCGGGTGATCCTTGCTGTCATCGTTCCAGCACACTGTGTTTCCATCCTCGAGATGGCATCCATGTTGTTCGAGTAAATTGTCGGTACTTGCCCGCGTACCGGAGGGGCTAGGGGAGTCGAGCGAACTCATGTGCGACGACCCTGGATTAATATTAAGTAGAGTATGAGAGGTCGAACGACTCAATTCGAACAGCGACACTCTGTTAACACTACCTTGACTACCAAATTTGACCGTTCGCCCGTCATTCTAAGCCTCGTCAATGTTTTGGTGCCGAGAGCCATATGAGACACCAAGGGATGAATCATCGACGTCATCGCTTTCGTACGCATCTGAACGCTGTGCGGCTGTGGTAAAGACAAAGAGATCAAGTGACAAATATAGCCACTGGTATTCGTTGGATAAATTCGAGCGTTGGCCGTTGGCGATAAGCGTGGTACTCTAACCTTATGTGACATATCTAGTCCTCCGATGACGCCAATAAAATCTCCGCCCCTTAGATTTCCTTCCAGATGCCAGATGAGATCTCCACTCCAGTTCATTCCAAAATACGATCATCCCATGGGGTAAAGATAGAGTACGTTGTACGCACATGCCGCTAACGACGATGCACTCCTCCGCGGCGGGCCGCGCCTCGTGCTCAATCACTGATTTTGTATTGGATTGGCTTAAATGATCCGCCATTGGACTGCAGAGCGGAACAAGCGGTCAAAGCGACGATCAGATCCATTTCTGCCACGAATTCGATGCTGTCGCCCGCTTTCGTAATTGGAGGCAGCACCTTGAGCTCTCCCGAATCCGAGTCGACGGTGACATACATGAAGCAGTTAAAAGCGCAAGGTATGCGGTCGGAAGAAATGCCGTATGGTTCGATGGCGCCAGCAATGTTACCGAAGCATCCTTGGTGTGGATCTTTGTCGCCGTAAATTATACGAAAAGTGTCTTTTGAGCATGGTGTCAACAGAAAATCGTGCTTGCCAGGAGAGTTGTCGGCGACGATTTTGAGCATGACATTGCTGCGGTTCGAGTACAGCGGGTCGCCGGTGGTGAGGAATATCCGACTTGCGTAGTCAAGCGTTCTACCGTTGCTGATGACTTCGTCGGGGTCGTGACGATTGAAGGCAACAAGGTCAGAGACTTGGACACCTTTGGGGTCAATCACAGTCAAGCGCTGTCCCTTGTTCAAGGCAAAGGCAGTACCAGTGCGAGGACTGATTTCAATGTTGTCGGCCATGATGTTGTCTCGATGTGTGGGTGTTTGTGAAATAGAGGGTGTTGCTGTGCAGTCAGAAAGTTGTATTCCTTGAAAACAGCAGACGAAACATCGCATCAATATTCGTCAAGTGTTGATGTCAAATTCCTGACCCCAGACACGTCATTTCGTCGTCGTCTTCTCCAACGTGCCTGGCAGACCGAGATTCGAACATGGCACTTGGCGATGAGATGCGGCTGACACTCCGTCAGGTGGTTGGTTCGGTAAGCCGGAAGCAGTTGAGCCTCCCCCGCCTAACCCCAAACATCGATTTCTGTTACGTTTGTTAAAGTCCCACGAGCGTTTAGCCAGACTGGATCTGGAATTGGTGGCTCTCATGACGACAAGATCTTTGTTTGGCGACACCAAAGAAATGACATGCCTAACAATATCTGTACTCGTCATTATAACGTGTGCACAACATGGAGATTCAAATAAAATCTTCTCGAGTGCTTCCAGCCGTATTGTCACCAAGTCAATCTCAATATGCAGCTCGCTCTCAGTATAATCTTCTTCTTCCTCGGCTTCGGTCTGGCGACAATTGTTGCCCTGAGGCCAGAAAAGGCGCGGAAAGACCTTGACAACTTCACATCTCGACTCCGTCATGTTACCAATGGGTTGAAAGGACGGGGGTCGCATCCTGGCGACATGGAGCAATCAGAGACCGAAGAGGAAATCATCAAAAGAGGTTCAGAAAACCTGCTGACCAAGTAAGAACTTCCGACGCCAATCGTGCAAAACCCAATCTGACCGTCTGCTAGGGAACAACTCGAGGAGAAATACGACATGAACGCATGGCAACGCCTGGTCTATGAAGAGTTCAAGACCACTATCCTTGCAAAGGGTAGTGGCCTCAAAACATTCCCATGTGTATACGCAACCATGGGCTACCGTGCCGGCGACCATCGCTATGTTTTCCTGGAGTCAGACGACCCATCAGAACCGAGAAACGTACGAATCATTGCACCTGCCCTGAGGGCATACTTGCAAGTGTCAAGGTCGCTCGGACCCAACACCAGTCTGGTCATCATGGGTGCCCCGACCGAGGGCAACCTCAAGGCTGTCGAACAATACAACAACGAATTCTTCGACATGCTGCGTGGATTGAGAATCTGGGACTCAAAACCATGGCCCAAGGACATTCCTCAAGAGACGATGAACGAGAAATGGACTTTCTGTTTCGACGGCATACCTCTTTTCCCTGTTGCCTTGACACCAGCACATCAACGCAGATGGTCAAGACATGCTCCTGTACCATTGGTCGCTTTGCAACCGAAGTGGGTCCTCGACAACCTGATGAGCACACCGGAAAAGCGCAAGTCGGCCACAGGAAAGGTCCGAAAGTTGTTGGCAGAGTACGACCAGATCGATATCAGTCCCGACTTGACTCAGTATGGCGACAAGGGAACAAGCGAGATCCATCAGTTGTGTTTACGAGATGAGAATGAGACGATGGATTGTCCCTTCGAAGACTTTGACAAAGGAGGAGCAAGGTCTTCGTCTTCTTCTTCTTCGTCGCGCCGTTCATCCATGGAGGAGACGGAAGCATAATATAGCTTTGCCATATACACTAATTCTTTATTCAACCAAGCTCTTAATCATCTTGTGCGTTGTCTTGCATTACACGTCTGTGGAGAGGTGTGCTTGAGGGTAGGTTTCTGTTGTACAGTTCCGAGTATTGGAGATAGTCGATGGGTGCCTTGACTTTGTAGAAGGGTTGCGGGGACCAAATGAGCAGAGACCGCTCACTATTTGACCCTACGGACTGTATAGCGTAACAGTGATGGAAGTATGAACCACCGTGACGGCGACATGTCAGTATGATCAGAGTGTGTGTCAAGGATGATGCTGGACACTTGTTGGTGCATGAACGAGCTGGCTTATCTTGGCCGTGTTCAGACTATTCTTACGTGCGATAATCGCGAGAAGTTTGACTCCAGAATTGAAGAAGTTTTCATGTCTTGACTTCACATCACACATTCTATCTCTCTCTTCGAGCCGGACATACACAGCACAGACACCCACTGATAGCGCCATTGACCAGCGTTAGTTCAACGAACGTATTCCATACTGTGCTACAAGGTGTTGGGAGCGCGAGACTCTCATCAGGGCTTCGGGCATCCGAGAGTCGTGAAGCCTGGGCAAGATCTCATGCTCAGTTGATCAAAACTACATGTATTTTGACGCTTTTGAACTCAATATCGACTGGTCAGATGGCCGAGTGGTTATGGCGCCAGATTCAAGCGATCAAAAGCTTCTCAGTTATATGAGTTTCCTGGTAACGTAAGTTGCGTGGGTTCGAATCCCGCTCTGATCAATATTGTTTTTGCTCTTTTGCCCCCTGCCCAACACACAAACATCTCAAAGGATCGTTCATGTGTGCCGGCAACATGAGACAACATCGCTGCTAGAGTGCCAGTACGATCATGGCTCTCTGAGATGAGATCGCAGCTAGTAAGTTGGAGAAGCCTCAGTTTTGGCAGGCTTCAGGGAACAAACAATCATGACCCAACACCTCACCTCCCAAGCAACAACTACAAGCGTATCGCTTCTGATAAACATGATCTTGCTCTTCTGCATCATACCAACCCAAGAGCGTCAGAGACAGGCCAGAGACGTCTGATTCATCCCTGCAGAAACGAGAAGCCATGGAATACCTTTTTGCTAGGATCATCACCTCTTGCTACTACCGTTTGTTACTCCAGAGTCCTCTTCCCTTTTCTACACACTCTCTCTAGCGAGGATATTCTTTTTCTGAGACTTGCGGCTCCATTTCTGCTCCTACTCCGATTCCGTTTCTATCTGGCAATTACATTTCCATCTCAGGTTCTATTGCATTCTTGCTTGTGTAGAGTAGACTATCTGATACGTTTGATGTCTCGTATTTGCGAATTTCTGTTCCTTCCCATTTAGACTTCATCTCTAGTTCAATTCTGGATTCACTTCCATGCTTATCTCTAGTCCTTTTCCTATGTCCCTTCCGTGTCAATTACTGTTTCTATTTCAATTCCATTTCAACTATTTCATTTTAACTGTTTCATTTCAACTATTCCAATTCCAACTTCAGTTTCAATTTAATGTCTGATGCCGTTCAATTCCATCTGTATTTCCAATCTTTCCTCTCTACTGTCGTGCCAAACAGACTAGAGTGTGGCGGTTTATCCTTATGTTGCCTATAAAATCTTCCATGTTACATTTCTGATTTCATATCTAATTGCCCCCTCCCATTCTTTCTTATTTAGACCATCTGACATCTTTGATATGTATTGTTTCTTAGGATCTTTTACTTTGAATGTTGCATTTCTGTTCCTAATTTCATTTCATTTCAATTCCATGTCAGTTTTCACATTTTACATTTTACATTTCACATTTCACATTTTACGTTTCACATTTCCATGCCTGATTTCATTTCAATTTCAATTCCAATTCCAATGTCAAGAATCTGATTCTATTGAACATTTTCGTACTAAATCAATTATGGTGAGGGGCTGTATCCTTCTTTTTGTGTCCAAAAAATATTTGCGAGCCTATTTTCTGATTCCATTGCATATTTCTGTACCACGTTTCTCGTGGCTCCATGTCTGGCTCCATGTCTGGCTCCATTTCTGGCTCCATTTCTGGCTCCATGTCATATTTCCATGTCATATTTCCATGTCATATTCCGTGTCTGTATCCTTCGCCGTATCTTCCAGAATTCTATGTCTGTTCCTTCCCCTGAATTCCATCATGATTCCTGTTCTCATTTTTATCCTGTTGCATTTCATGTCTGATTCCATTTCATTTCATTTCATTTCACGTGATTCCAATTTCATGCCATTTCAATTTCAATTCCAGTTTCAATTTCAATTCCAATTCCAATTCCAATTCCAATTCGAATTCCAATTCCAATTTCTGACATGCTCATTGCTTCCCTGTTCAGATCACCGACTACTGTATCTAGATCATAGGGTATCAGCAAGAGAGGCATTCAATCAATCCGGTCACATAAAGCAAGAAGAGATAAAGTATATAGAGAAGCGAGGAGCAAATATTGCCAGCAGCAGGAAGAGATGGGGGCTTCATGAGACTCATAAGAGCTATCACAACATCTACGAGAATAAACACGTTTCGATGAACAACTGAAAGTGAAGAATAAAAAAAATGCATTCTTGACACAACTCCTGTATCCCATGTTGTGTGTGAGGAAGAGTGATTGTAGACCTCCCTTCAAAAATATGATGCCTCTCCCACAACAGCAACACTATTTGCGCTGTGTATAATCGTAGCCTCCGTGCTCGTCTCTACGTTTCATACTCCCTCCCCTAAAATGTTATGACAGAATTGAAGAAAGAAAAACACCACCCTTTGCAGTAATGCTCGGTCAAAAGGTCTACTCGTCATCATCACTTTGAGCCATGGACTCAGTGCCACCGCGGCTCTTGCGACCACCAAGGCTCAGCTTGACACGTGGTTGAGGTGTACCGGCATTCGATACTGGTCGTGTGTTGCCAGTCTCCGTCTCCCAGTCGGCGAACTCAGGGTACTTGGCTGTCTCTTCAGCGAGCTTCTTGACAGCGGTTTCCTGTGACTCATGTTAGTGATAGTCTCTTCGTAGAATGATGAGGGAAAATACATACCTCGATCAGGTTGGCGTCTTGGTACAAGGTGCTACCGTCCTCGTTGTAAGTTCTGCAGTTGTCGCACAACTGCTTGATGTCCTGTCTGAACTGGCGCAGGTTCTGATACTGCTTCTTGTTGATCTTCTTTTGGATCTGGTCCATGCAGATGGGTGTGCGGATGAGCTGGTAATAGTCGGGGTAATGCTTCTGAGGCGGCAACTCAATGAAAGGATCGATGATCCCTCTGTTTGCAATGTCAGGATCCGAAGACTCCTCCTCCAGATCCATGAGTGTGTCATGAACTGAATCAAGAACCAACTGCAAGTGTTCGCGTTCAGACGGCGGCAAAAGATCTGGCACCTTGGCTTGACGGCCACGCTTTCTCGGCTGTGGTGCTTCAACCTCTTCCTCAGCCTTGCGTTTTTGGACTGTCTCCGCCTTGGGCTTGCGACCGCGCTTCTTGGGTTGGGGAGATTCTGAGCTGGCGCGTGACTCAGGTGGAGGTGTGTCGTCCTTGCCTTCTCTCGTCTCCTTGTTACCGGCACGTCTGCTGATACGAGCCTGTTTGCGAGCAACAGCAGACTCAATATCGTCGTCACTGTTGTCGACGGCTTCGAGCCATTGCTCCTCGGTGAGACCATCGTCATACTTGACCTTGGCACGCTCGCGGTTACCACGACCCATGGCGACTTCAACAATCTCCTCGATCGGGCCTTCTTCGTTTACGTAGATATCAGGAAGCTCCTGTTCGCACATGAGACGAGGGAACTTCTTGCCAGGACCGTACTTCTGATCCCTGTAGCGATCTCTGTCCATCTGTTGGAAGAGTGTCAACTCATCCTCCGAACGCATCATGATCACGTTCAGGTCGTCGTCGTCCATTTCCTCTTGCTCAAATGCCTCGGCCGCTTCGGCGGACTCCAACATGACACGAAGCATCTCGTCACGCTCTTCGTTGGTCGATCTGTTATCGAACTTACCAGCTTGAATGACTTTGCCGTCCATATCAAGCTTGTAGTTGGCGCGTTCGAGAATCTTCTCTTCCACAGAGTTGGAACTGATGAGACGTAGAATGCGGACCTCATTCTTCTGACCGATACGGTGAGCACGATCTTGAGCCTGAAGATCCTGATGAGGGTTCCAATCAGAGTCGTAGATAATGACTGTATCGGCAGTCTGCAAGTTCAAACCGAGACCACCGGCGCGAGTCGATAGCAAGAAACAGAAGTATGGCGAGTTAGGCGCGTTGAAGATTCTGAGGAGCTCACTACGGTCATCAGCCTTTGTTGATCCGTCCAAACGCAGGTACTTAAGCCCACGCAGCCGCAAGAAATCTTCCATGATGTTCATGATCTGTGTCATTTGGAAGAACATCAAAACTCTGTGTCCAGATCTCTCAAACTTGGGCAGAATTCTGTCGAGAAGTTCGAACTTTCCAGCTGTACGCCAGAGTGTGTCGTTGGTTCCTCTGCCGGGGTTGATTTGATCCTCGACCTCTTCAAAGACGAAGGGATGGTTGCACAACTTTCTCAATTGCATGAGCATGTTGCTGAGACCACGCAAACCAGTCTTTCCGCCCTTGCCATCGCTGACCATAAGCCTGTTGTGACTGACAAGCTGCTTGTACAGCTTGGCTTGAAGCGATGAGAAGTTACACTTGATGACACGCTCCTGCTTGTCAGGCAAGTCTTTCTCGACATCCTTCTTGAGACGACGCAGAAGGAAAGGTCGAAGCACCTTGTGAAGACGACGAATGACAAGCAGCTGCTCTTCTTCTGACAACTCCATCTTGTCCTGTCCACCTGTGTTGGCGAAAGGAGTGTTGAACCATTCATCGAACGACTTGACCGATTTGAAGATGGTAGGGAGAACGAAGTTGAGCAGGGCCCACAACTCGGGAAGGTTGTTCTGGAGAGGGGTACCAGTCAAGATCAGACGGTAGCGCGTAGTGTAGTACTGAGTAATGGTACTGCTCAGCTTCGAGTTGGCGTTCTTCATACGATGACCTTCATCGACGATCATGTGCAACCACTTGATCTTACTGAGCACGGGTCTGTCTTTGATGATGAACTCGTAGGTAGTAAGCAAGACTTGGAAGTTTCCGTATCTGATCTGGTTCTGGTGAGTCTTTCTTTGAGCGGGAGGGCCCTTGTAAACGATCTTTACAACAGAAGGAGCCCACTTGTCGAATTCGTTGTTCCAGTTTGTCAAGGTACTGAGAGGTACAATTACCAGGTATGGTCCGGGCTGGCGCTTCTTCTCGATGAGGTAGGTGATCAAACTGATTGTCTGAATGGTCTTTCCGAGACCCATCTCATCAGCAAGAATACCGTTGAGGTTGTTGTTGTAGAGTGAGATCATCCACTGGAGACCCTTGACCTGGTACTCCTTCAGAGTACCACCAACGAGCATGTTGGCCTGCTGTGTGACTTCTTCCTTGATCTTGTGGGCAACCTCGTAGTAATCGACCTTTCTTGAAATAGCCTCGCCATCTTCATCATCTGCGACAACCTCTTCTGGTTCCTCTTCCTCTTCGACGATTCCATATCTGCGAGCAGCACCACGTTGCTGTTCCTTGACGGAGGCGGCGAGTTGGTCGAGGAAACCATCGGTCTGCTTGAGCAAGTGAGAAATACGGCTGTCCTTTGCCTGGCCCAGCAGCTTGAGGTAAGTCTCTTCGTCGTTGGCCTTGAGAGCTTGCAGACGTTGCTTGGCGGTTCTTTCGATGCGCTTCTGTTCTTCCTTCTCGATGTTGGAGTGAGTGGTTTGCATGAGTCGACCCAGCTTCTGGATCCTTGTTCGCTGGTTGGCAGCCGACGTCTTGAGTTCGTTGCCGTGAGACAGCACAGAGCGAAGAAAGTCGTTGTGCTTCTTCTTCTCCTTCGACTCGTGGGCATCTTGCTGTTGCTTCTCGAGCTTCTCGGTAATGCGAGCTTCGCGCAGAGATTGCTTCTTGATGCGACGGTACAGGGCGCGGTTGGCAGTCATTGCGAGGTTATCGGACTGCATCATTTCGCGACTGACGTTTGCTCTCATTTGGCGTTGCTTGGGGAGCAAGGACAGCATCTTGTGCTCGATGAGAGCCTTCAGCTTCAGCTTGCCATTGTCGACAGGAACGGTCGACGAAGTTGTGTCCCATGAGCCAATGTTGGCAGGGAGCTTGTCCAATTCGCTCTTGCGTGCCATGATACGGTTGTACAGAATGGCCTCCCTCTCTTCCCGCGCTCTGTCGACATCAATTCCCAGAGGCATGATACTCGGGATGATTTGGCGCTGGTCGCGGCGGGTATGGTCGAGGTATGAGATAGCGTTGGGGACGAGGGCGTGGGGGTCCTTGAAGGACTGGAAGCGGTGAGTTCTGGTCGGTGGTTGGGTAGCAGGCGTCGCGGGTTTTGACGAATCGGTGGCGGTGGCCTTCTGTGCTTGGAACAGAGATTCTTGGATGTTCTGAGGGATTGGCATGTTCTTTTGCAGGTAGTTGAAGGCGGACAACTGTTGGCGCAAGGTGGACTGCTGGTCAGTAGACAAGAGAGCCTCCTTGGACACGGCCGATGACTGGGGCTGTGGTGTGGATTGTTGAGCAGCACCATTGGCAGGCTGCATGGCAGCGGTGCCGTTGAGGTTGACATTCTGTTCCGGGAGGAGCTGGCCGTTCTGCTGCTGATTTTGTCCCTGTTGCTGTTGACGTTGCTGCTGGGCCTGCATTTGCTGCTGTTGGCGCATCTGCATCTGCCTCTTGGCCATCTCCGACTTTTGACGAGCAAATACAAGGATTCTACCGCGCTTGATTTGTTCGGGGTCTGTGTCAGGGACACCTTGAGCCTTGGCCTGGTTATACAGCTTGGTGTAGTGTTAGTGATGTGATTGATGGGTAGGGATGGTGGACAACGAACCTGATAAGTCTGTTGCAGGTACTCCTTGGTCAATTGTGGGTGGTTGGCCTGGGCATTCATGTTCATGCCGGGCTGCTGTTGCTGGACTGAAGCCATTGTCGGGGACTGTTGCGCAAAGCCGCGATGGACTTTGTTCACTTATTCCGGGGGGCCAATTCAGCGACGGGGAGTAGTCGCGGGGCTAGCGAGCTGGCGAGCTGCGACTGGAGATGGTGGTTGGCGTTGTCTCGAGTCGGGGCTGATGAAGCCTTGTTCGTGATGGCCGGCGTTGATGACTCGGGCTGTGGTTGGATTTGGGGGACCTGTGAGCGGTCGCGCTCTTGCCTCGCGCGTGCGAGCTGGCCAAAAGGGAATGTGGGCGACGGGCGTCGTGGTTGGCTCGTTCAGAATAAAACACCGTCGCGTCGGCACCTTGGGATACGCGTTGCAGACAGGATCTTGATGGCACGAAG
This sequence comes from Aureobasidium sp. EXF-3400, assembly GCA_024195585.1. Taxonomy (NCBI): domain Eukaryota; kingdom Fungi; phylum Ascomycota; class Dothideomycetes; order Dothideales; family Saccotheciaceae; genus Aureobasidium; species Aureobasidium sp. EXF-3400. Next base: position 26,850 of record SWBL01000469.1, read on the forward strand.
CGGGGGTGGTAATTCCGGGCGATGCTGTCGCTCGACAACCGAATCTCGCAGGACTCACCTATCGAGCCTGGAAGTCGCGCTGTCCTTGGCTCACAGACCACCTCTTGGCGTTCACGTGATGCTTTTCTTCACTTCAATATTCTACGTCCAGTCACTTCTCATTCCAGCCAGTAGTTGTTGTTCTCTTTGAATACAATCTGTTGTCATTCGGTATCGGGTGAAGCGTTCAAAGCCTTGTCTGTCTGCATTTGTGGATTCGTCATACAAAGCCTCTCCCAAAAGCTTGATCACCAAGCTTTGCGTCCTGCTACAAGGACTACCCTGACCTGATATATATCACTTTTTCACATGCTCAATCTTAGCAAAACCTAGACAAAAAATTTGCCATAGCATTGTCAAAATATGCAGCGTGATGATCATGTGAAAGGTTCATACGAAAATGTGAGATTCTGAGGGAAGTGGCTGTTCTGATATCAACTTGGCTTTTGGCGACTGGAGTTCAAAGCTTCCGGTGCACTCCCGTTGAACCAGTGCTCAACAATCATACTTCACTTGCAGGAATTACACACACTTGACAGAGCAAAGAGAACTTTTCATTTCGCAATCACTCAACCAAAAACAGAATATGTATCCCCAACTCCTACTCACAAAGACTGCCTCCAAAACACAATCCTACCCTACCACGTATGCTCGCAAGAAATGATTATCCCCTCTGCATGCGCTCATATGCAATCGAAATCCTAGTACTGTCGCGGAATATCGGACGAGCTCAAAGCACTACGCTTCATAGGCGGAGGTGGTGGGGGCTTCTTAGCTCTGATATCACAAGTCAGTATCCAAATCAGATGAGCGGTTGAAGAGTACATACCTGGAAGGTGGTGGTGGAGGAGCCAATTTCTTAGCTCCACCATCTTGCTGAGACCAACTAGCAGAGCGCGAGAAACTGGGAGCAGCGTTGTAGGAGGCGGGAGAAACAGAGCGTTCGTCGGCGTAGCGATCATTGTCCATAGCATATTCATCCTGGTCACCAAAAACGTCCGAATTTGCGCTGTCGTTGCGCTTGTTGGAGCGTATTCCTTGTCTGAGCGATATAGACGAATCGGTGGGTACGCGGGAAAGACGGGGCATGGCAACCGGGGAGGCATCGCGGGAGTTGAGACTCGAGGGTCCTTCGAAGCGGCCCGAAGGTCTGACGGGAAGATCGAAGCCAGGGAGTTCACGGCGAGGTGAGTTGGTGCCCGAAGGCGCTCTTGCGCGGATTGGGGGACGGAAGTCGTGAACGGGTTCGTCTTCGTCGATTTGACGGAATGAGGCAGAGTTGCCAGTGTTGGAGCGAGATCTGGGCACTCTACGGCCTCCTGGAACAGGTAGACCGGCGCCGGCGTTACCAGAGGGGCTGCATATTGTCAGTGTTTCATATTCATCAGACAAAGATGTTTCTGCGGTTTGACATACGAGGGCCAGTCTCTCTTGCACTGCATGAGGATCTCTCGTGCTCTGTCGTAGTATGCCAATTCGGCATCCAAGAAGGTGGACAGGTCGTTGATGCTGTCGACCTCAGCCTCCTTGATATCCAGCATTCTGCGTTGTACATCGTCGCTCGACTCATCGTATTTTGCCTTTTGTGATCGCGCAGACTCTTCGAGAGTAAAGTCGTCCTTCTTTGCCTTTTGCAGTTTATTCATCGAGGTATCGTAAGCGAGGCGGCGGGTTTCGAGTCTCTTGCGAGCAGTCTAGAAATACAGTCAGTAATGAGCTAGACAGTTCGGGCAGACAAGAACTCACCTGGTACTCTTTCATCTGAGCTAGAGATCTCTCGACCGACTCGAGCCAGCTGTTTGTGGCATTCGAGACGTAGCTCTCCTGCATACGTGCAATTCTCTCGTTGGCTCTACCGAGTGCTGCGAACTGTCAGTCATGCGTCCACTATTGATGTCTCTGATGCCATGACGTACTCGAGAGGCATTGTCCGAACTCAGATTCGGGCTCAAAATCGTCTCCGTGGCTGGCCATGGTGGAACCGAGGTAGGCGATGGGCAGCGTCTTCTCCTTGTCTTCTGCCTCTTTGGTCTTGGACAGAGACTTGACATACGTCGTCATACTCTTCTGTAGACGCTCCATACCTGTAGAGTAGCAATGTCAGTGATGACTCAAACTGCCCCTGACGACCGAGGGAGCACACCTTCGTGTCTCAACTGCATCTCAAGCTCAAGAGCCTTGAACTCGTCGGACGCAGCAGTCTTGATCTCCTTGCCCATTCTCTCGTCCGTCCATTGCTTCATGCGGTCGAATCTCTTGCCGATATTCATTTTGGCGGTATTGTTGTTGGTTGTCTGCTAGGAAAGAAGTCGAAGCGAACGTGATGTGTCGTGTGTGTAAAGTGTTCGATTCTCAAGTCGAAAGCAAGTTGGCGAGTCTGGTCTGTGGGAAATGAGGGCAAGTACTGGCGAGAGGGGCACTGCCACCGATTTAATTGGGGTGACGTCGAGGGAGTCGGGACAGGCGTGATATGGAGCGGGCACGAGTGGGGGGGCAGGAGAGAAACGCGAGTGGCAGGGCCGAGCACGCTTTAAAAGAACAGGAAGGTCACAGCGGCAGTATGATAAGGAGCGAACATCTGTTGAGCCCGCCCTCTAGTGCACACGACAAGTCTTCTAGGTTTCGAGTTGAATGGGCCCTGCTCACACATAATTGAAACCGTCTTTACCCATTCTTTCCCCAGATCTCTCCCGCACTCGATCCTGTTTAGGGGGAGCCGAACACACGCGTTCGAAGAATCGAACCTCCATTGGCTTTTTTTAGTACAGCCCAGAAGCTGGTTCAGCGTACACTCGACCGCCCCGTCCGCGGCTAGGAATTTTGCCAGAGACATCCTGCCGCATCTCGATGCGAACCAGTAGTCTAGTTCTGTGCCTTGTTGGCAGCTTCTCAACAGGAACTTGGAAGGCGATACGTGGGGGGTACATGCTCGGCCTACTTTCAACGCTGCCTTTTGCTGAAGTACCACCATGTGGAGAGAAGCACGGCGGCCGTTCCGTCTCTGGCGAAACAAGTCGACGCGCCCTTATTCGACCCACCGTTACGACACAGACACAGCCTTCTTCTGCGTCGTCTTCTTCTTCCCCTGACTTGTGGCGGCCCGTCAACTGTCGTCTGTCTGCCGCGGACAACCTACGAGACCATCTAAATTTGGTAAGTTCAGAGACTGGACTTCCCGCAGTTTGTTCAAAGCATATATCACATGTCTGATCACGTATAATGAAAAGTGCAGATTGACTGCTGAAACTGTCGTGTGCTCATGAAACATTTTTGGACATTCCTCGATGATGCTGCCTGTGAAAAAGAAAAGCCATTTTGCTCGTGGATTTTTCTGACATTCCTGGTATCTAGACCTGGAACAGTACAGCAAAGTAATTGCCAGGCATCGCTCATAGTTTTGTGGCAAAGTAAACGAGAATGACGACCCAACCGACCAACACTCCATTTCCCTAACCGACACTTTACTCCTTGGTCTTTTGTGTACCACGGAGCAGACCAGTTCTGCGGGCGGCAATGAGACCAGCCTTTTGACCCTGGGCGGCGTAGCGGGAGATGGTCG
>SWBL01000470.1:0-30378 GCA_024195585.1 Aureobasidium sp. EXF-3400
TGTTTGACAGACTGATCCGCAGGAGCACATGCGGCGTCACTTCTGCCTCCTTCGGAGTCAAGCGGTCTGGCAAAATACTTTGCGATACGACTTGAGTCAGAGCAGCCACATGTATGATCATTCTATGCACAAGATCTATTTGAGGGTCCTATAAGCCTATATCTCCGTAAGCAAGTTTTTCCACATCCTACAACGGTGTCGACAAGACTCCAGAAACGGAACTTAGTCCTTCACCTCACAAGATTGATTTTCTGACGACAGTGCGTTTCACAGAGAACATGACAGAAGATAGACCTTATCACTGCATCCTCAAAGCCTCTATTCAGGTCAGGGATGATATTTTGGAACAGACTGATGATAACGTAAGTTCTAAGCGCTCTAGACCTACGTTCTTGCTCGCATTATCAATTAAGTCTACAGAGTACAACAACTCAAATCCCTCTCCGTCGCCAATCATCTGTTTGGGATTGTGCTTCTTTCCAACTTGCCAGCCGTTTTGCGCTATGCGGTACGTACCCATTCTAATCGGTCTGATCCGATGAAGAGCCTCGGCCATACCTTCAGCGATAAGCTTAAAATCCTGATCGTGCATGTTGCATCAAACACTTCAAGCTGAACAGCTGTATGCAGCCTGCAGGTATCAAAAGTGGCTTGAGCGGAGGGGTATTCCGCGTCCACAAAGCGCGTTCGGGACCATCGAATCCTTGCGAATGTGTCCAGACAGCACATGGATCCATTCGTTGGTCATAGGGACATAAGACCAACTGAAATTCGTGATCAGGGCATGCTACTGTAGAGCGAATGCGAGAGCGCGCTGCCATTCATCTTGCTGTCATGGGAGCAGGTGATCTTTGGACTCTATCGTCGCACGGAGGTGTATCCTTGAGTCTCACGAGACCGGAATACAGTATTCGTGGTGTGATCGTGATTGGCCTGCTTGTGATGCGCGCTGGGCATGCAAGATCGAAGTCTGAAGGAGACATGTAAAACGTCGAGATCTCATGGTGGGGCCCGTGGGGAACCGAGCACGGCTCGAATTTGTGGGGTGCCCGAGCTTTGCTACAAGACACAACTTTCTTGGCAACTCGTCGAGTCGTCGACTGCACAATCTCAACGAGGCAATTCACTGAGGCTCCCTCCGCTATCGTTTGGGGGATGCTTCTCGTTGCGTCGAGTCTACGAAAAGGTTGATACGGGTTTCACAGAATGATGGTGCTGAGGTCCGATGGTTCCGAACGCGCCTGGCCAGTGCGTCAGCTTGACTGTTCTGTAAGGCCTCTACTCCATGTTTACACTTTCCTTCTGCGTTTCAGCTTCTCAAAACTTCTGTGGGCGCAGCTGAACAGCTTCCATGTGCACGCTGCGACTAAACACCAGCGCGCGCGGTACAGTACCTCCGGCCTGTCCGAGAATGGCACCCTTCCACATCAGAACAGCGAGGACTGTCGCCTGCCGTCTTGGTTCATGCTTCAACACACCCTCGCGACATGAAGTATCAAATCACAGCGCATATGCATGCTTGGTTTAGACCATACCTCAGCTGGAAGTATCTGGACACCGGCTCGAATAAGCCTTGAGGCAGATGTTGTTACCCGCGTCAGAATTCGGAAAATGGCCCTCCAAGCTCCGCGCTGCAGTAGCTACGAACTGCCATCGCCTTGGTTTGGACATAAATATCAGCATTGCTCAAACGTTGGCAAGAGTTGTCTCACCATTCCCTCGTTCTTACGATCATGTCGACTAGTAAGGAAATACCACAGGTCAACACAGTCTCCCTTGACAGCGAGGAGCGCGCCTTTGGCGACCCTCAATGGAGGACTGGGTTGAAAGCTCGCTTCCCTTGGACAGGTGCCATTGCGCTGTTCACCATCCTTCTTTGCGCGAATAGCTCCCTGACCGTCCTTCTCGTCTCCGATGGCCGCAGGCAGTTGCACTGGGCTGAGAAGATCGGACCCAGTGTGTTGCTATCTGCTTTCAACGGTATTGCAAACATTTGCTTCGGAGTGGCGATTGCAAATGGCGTCGCGATCACCTGGTGGAGGAAAGCTCTCAGGGGTGCTACCATCAAAGAACTCCATCGTTCTTGGCAATTCAGCTCGAGTATCAAGGATGTTGTGCTCTACGGCAAATACTTCAACTTCATCGCCCTGGCGGCTCTGGCTGCGAAGCTTACCATCATCGACGGCATACTGCTACAGAAAGCTGCGGGTACAACATTCAGCGATGACCCGGTCAAGAAGATCAAAAGCGCGATGTTCGTAAACAACACGATGCCTTTCACAGCGAACATCGACAAGTATGGCGTGATCGGGGATTACATCGATTGGTTTGGCACAGAGGTCGATACCTGGACTCGGAATGCTGGCATCTTTTCAAATGATTATGTTGACTGCAATGGAACCTGTGTGCTTACCGTTGATGGCACCGGCTTTGGTTTCGATTGCCAGACCGAAGAAGTTGCAATCGACTATGGATTGGCTGTGTCACAAGAAGCTATCGAGCTGGCCTCTGTGAATGGCACCTCGACTCTCAATATCACCGCCACGCGTGAACTCTTCGGAGTCAGCTTCGAGACTCTATACGGAGCAACTGGACAGGATGGCAACTACTCAAGGATCGTGATGAACATCACATTCACCAACACAACAACGAACGAGAACAATCACGCGAGCTGCCCAGGAACCTTGACTCGACACAGCTGCATCCTCCGACCTGCGACTATCAGGTACCCTGTCACAATCGAAGACAGTTCTCAGACAACCGCTAAAACTACCATCGCCAATATGTATCTCGGATACAACACCACCTCTTACGGTGGCCAGCTTTACTACACGAACGATGGAGGCCAGACGTATTACCCTGAATCCGCCGGCTTCACAGACACTATACCCTATGAAAGGAGTACGCAACAGCTGCAAAACTATTCCATCGTCGCTTATAAAGACATCCTAGAGGAAGACCCTACGCTCGCTGCTGGATCGTCGACCAGAATTGGCGGTATCTACTCGGTACTCGATTCATACCTAAGTGGGCTGAGCACTCTGGCTTACAATGAGGACAACAATTTCGTTTTGTACCAGATGGGCTTGGCTAACAACCCACTATTCAAAAACGTCTACAACGCTTCCAGCCCCAGTTGTGGTTATCTATACAACGATCCGCTAGATCATATCATACAACGCATCAATCTACTGATGTTCACTTTGTCTGTCGACCCCTTCTTCAACGGTTGGGAGAACAACTCCCCTTACTACACGACAGAAGTTTCAGGCAAGCAATACGGCCAAAGTATACACTATCAGACGAATAAACCCTTCATGTATGGAGCCCTGGCATCAATTCTTGTTTGCGTCCTCTGCGTCCTTCCCAGCTACTGGGGATACTGGCAGCTCGGTCGCGATGTTACCCTCGGGCCATTCGAGATAGCCAATGCTTTCCGCGCTCCTATCCTCGATCATCCGAGTGTCGCCAATGCTGGTGTCAAAGTACTCATCAGGGAAGTTGGTCAGAGAGAAGTCAAATATGGACAGATGGTGCAGAATGATGCCTCTGGTCGCTTGGCTATCGCTGAGCCTGAAGCTGTACGTAGGGTACACCCGAGGATTCATGATCGAAGCATGTGAACCCAGTCGAGAAGGACGTTAAAAATTGGAAATCTGGGTGGCATTCTCTTGGTGCGATCTCGTGTCTACAGCAATACAAAGTTCGTTTCAAAATGCTTCACACTCTCCCAACAACGACAGTATCCTGACACGAACTGGAGTGCGAATTGAACTGGCCACATGTTGACTTTGTTCTGTCTTCAACGATAAGGCCATCCCGAGCGCCTCGACTCGCGAGTATTTGACTTGCAAGTATGGAAATAGCACATTTGTCGTCACACCCCAATCAGGGATTGCCTATTCTAGACTAGCAGTGAGACATTCGACGTTGTGGCGGAAAAAAGCTTCCGGGAATAATGCCTGGGAATGTCGATCAGGGTATTTTGGGAACAGCACCGCGACACGAGCATGCGATTTCGGGGTTCTCTTCCTGGAACAGTTGACAGTTGAGAAAGTCACCGCCTTGTTCCTCGATATTGGCTTGCTCTGCAGGTTTCGAAAGTAAAGTACTACAACCAACCGGCTCTCTCGGTATATGGATCCGGTTGTTCAAACTTTCGAAAATCAATACGAAGCATGACGACTGTCCTGACGTCGAAACTTTTGGACGCACTATAAGCAAAACACGACGCAATTGTCGCATGAACATATATATATGACAGGCTCCCCCTTCACCGGTGTGCATCTTCTGACTTTCCAGCTCCAACCGTCATTATACCATGTCATTCTCAGTCGTCCAGACCGTGCTCCTCTCAGCGACATTCATCAATGGTGCTTTTGCAACGAGCAAGGTACCAAAAGGAGCCATTGTCCTCCCCTTGACCTACAATGAGTTCACAGCAGCTTACTATGCCCCGTTCGAAGTCGGCACACCTCCTCAAACTGAATACCTCAAGGTCGACACTGGCTCTCCAACCGTTTCCTTTCTCGATCCACGAAATTCATTGTGCGAACAGAGCAACCATCCGTGCATGAGATATGGCACGTTTGATAACGAGACCTCATCGTACGTATCCAGCAGAGTCCACTTCCTACTGGCAGATATACTGACACAGCGGCATCCAGTACATGTGTCTACCAAGGCCCTCGCTTTGTAGATGAGCTGGAAGATTTTGGTGTTGGTGTTTATCTCAAGGACACTATCCCACTACAGGGTGTCACTACTAAGGACGTCGATTTCGGCTATCTCACTTCGTATGGCAACCCAAGTGGGATTCTCGACCCGGCAGCAACTATCGCAGGTAAGCTCCCCCAGTTCCCAATGTTGCGGCAACGAAGTCTGGACGTCCAAGAAGCTGACCAATTTCTACCAGGTTTTGCGACAAACTATCCCCTTGACCAGGGACCTTACCTGTTGGCGCAATTGAAGAATGCATCATCAATCAATCGCAGATCAGTCAGTGTTTATCTTGGTAACGACACTGGCTCTCAAGGAGCATCTCAATTGATTCTTGGTGGGTACTACGACAAGGCCAAGATGGCTGGCAAACCCTTCACAGTTGAGATGGTCGACCCGAACAGTCAGGAACTCGCCAATGGGGAGACCAATTCGGTCAATGTGACTCGAATTGAAGTCGTGGTCAATGGGAACACCACAACCTTTATTCCAGGACCCTCACCAGACGTCGGACAGCCTACTCTTCTCGACACTGGAAACCCAGAATGGATCCTTCCTACTCCCGTCTTTGATGCCGTGGTAGCTGGTCTTGGTAATCCGACTGAACGAAACTACACTGGTGCGAGGCCTCTTCTCGTCGATTGTAAATATCGCTCCGCCAAATACGCGAACGGCCATATTATCACTCAGTTCGGAAGTGCTGGCAAGATTGAGGTGCCTCTGCACTTCCTCGTTGATAAGTTCTCCGAAGGTACCTGCGGCACCCATCTCTATGAGGTGGGTGTTAGCAATGGCACGACTTCCTTTGGAGCGCCGTGGCTACGCAGTGTCTATGCTATATTTGATCAAGAAGCTTTGACGGTTACTCTGGCCCAGTCAAGACATACTCATGAGGAGCATTTTGTTGCACTTCCTGAGGGAGGGTTCATGGCTTAGCGGGATGGATGGAATATTTTCTGTCGATGCCTTCCTGACTTGACGATCTTCATTTGTATATATTCTTACTCTCACTCTCGATTGCCAGTCTATGTTGTTTAGCTATGCACGGAACCTTTATCTATGTTGTAACATAAGTCAGACATGGCTCCGTATTCTTGGCAACATGCCAATGACTCACCTCGTATTTCCCGAGGCAAACATGAGGGATCTTAACATTATTCTTCACGAACACTTGCCATCACAATTCATATCAAGAAAAATGATGGCAGCCTCGAACACCGAGATCAAGACGCTTCTTAGAGGCATTCCATCACTCAAAGGACCCTTTCGTCCCCTCGACTTATCTTCCCCCCCTCACACACCCCACGAAGCTTTCCACGATTGGCTGCAAGATGCAATCGACAACGACATCAAAGAGGCACACGCGATGACTCTCTCAACAGTAGACGAGCACGGTTGCCCTGACGCTCGCGTCCTCATCCTCAAGAACATCGATCACCGCGGCTGGCATTTCGCCATCAAGGCAGACAGTCCGAAGGGTAGACAGATCATCAACAATCCCGCCGTTGCATTGACGTTCTACTGGCCTCAACTCGGTCGCCAGATTCGTATCCGAGGTGTGGCGAAAGAACTCCCAGCCGCTGAGTGTGTTGCCGATTTTCTGGAAAGACCTGCTGGGTCGAAAGTCACGGCTCTTGCGTCCAAGCAGAGTGAAATTCTGGTAGATATGGATGCCCTGGAGCGAAACTTGCAGGAGGCAAAGAAAAAGATAGAGGTGCAGCCGGAGTACGTCGCTCCGGCTTGGAAAGTGTTCGCTGTCGCCCCGAGAACTGTGGAGTTTTGGCAGGGCGCGACTGATCGCATGCATCAGAGATTGAGGTACTCTATCAATGAGGGGGATGGTCTGTGGTCTCGGGATGTCCTCTATCCTTGAACAATACTGGAATCCATATCTGATGGTACGCAAAAGGTTGCCTACCTTATCCGATGTCCACGAACCAAATGCCATCATATCTGTAGCTTTTCCAGTACCTGTCGAGACTGCTAACAACACCGCCATGCCGTCAAAGAGCATAATCAACCAGGCTGATAAAATTATGCTCGTCATGTCCTACGACCCTTGGCTCGCAGACTCACCTTGCTGCCAGAATGGACTGATCCTCGTCTAACCTGAATTTGAGCTTGGACGCACGAGCTAGTTCGGCGGTCCCGATGTAATTACCATCGAAGGTCTTGTCTATTCGGACTTTCGACTAGATATGATGGTTGCGTTCCGAACAGACGATGGAAGCAAGTTAGTTTGATTTACGATGAGCAATCAGAGTCCGATGAGGAAGCAGTGAATGGCGTTGGCATACATGTCCACTGTGCGGGTGTCAGGCTTGATGGGGCAACTCATATCTAGTCAGTACAACTTTACATCATAAGTTGTCTACTTCCAGTGGATTGTGCCTTCCATTAGTCGTCTCGCTGTCCTCAACACAGAAGCATAATTAAGACTGCCGTCATCCCCAAACTTTGCATCGACCATCAATTTTCCACTAGCGTGCCCAATCGTAACACCAGTTGCATCTACAGGTTCTGCTGACAAGCATTGATGCACAACAGATCCCTGGAGCCTTGAAGCTGCAGCCACTGACAACGCAACGGTAACTGGGACAGCTTTGTGTGCTTGACCGACAGAAATGGCGCGAACTTTCAAGTCTACATCTGAAGTGTCTCCGGCTGATGCGACCATGCAAATCTTTGGGACGCTGGCTGGGACCTCCGAAATCAATTCTGCTAATCCCATCGCGACACCTGCTTGTCTGCGAATCGAATCCAATTGTTTGAGCAGCGTTGGATGTTCCTCGATCTGCTGGGGCGTCAGTCCACCTTGGACGTCCAGATCCGCCGCCTTGACGAAGCAGCACGGGTTTCCAACATCAATACACGTCACCCGGTTTCCATCGAATTGGTCGACGCTGTTGCCAGTTGGGAGTAGCTTCCCAGTCCTTGATCCTGCGGGGTCGACAAAATCGAGCTTGACTTTAGATGCTGTGCCAGACACGCCGTCGATTTGAAAATCTCCTCGAGGCTCGAACACGCCGTTGGTGACGGAGAAGGCGGCGTGGATGATTTTGCCTGTGTTTGTGTTGTGTATGCGTACTGTTGCCGACGTACTTTCGGGATCGACTTTGACAAGATGAGAGTCGACGGCGAAAGGTCCAATGGCACTCGTCATGTTGCCGCAGTTGCTCGAGAAATCAACCTCTGTGGTCTTGACTCCGATGGCGATGAAGGTGTAATCGACGTCGGCATCCTCGCGATCGGATGGGCCAACGACACAGACTTTCGAGAGACTGGAGATGCCGCCGCCAATACCGTCAAGTTGGCGACCATGCGAGTCTGGACTCCCTAACGCACCGAGAAATATGGAGTCCCATTTCGACTGGTCTTCAGGTAAATCCTTGGGTTGGAAGAACACAGCCCTCGAGGTGCCTCCTCGGTAGTAAGATGCAGGGCAACTGCCACCCATTGCTGTCGAGCGGCTGAACTGACGGCGCAAAGTTGGCAAAACAACCTTGCGATTTACATCGGCGACCAGTCGGATGGACCTCATTATATGTCGGAACAGCACAAGAAATCAGTGTTCTTGACAAGGGTCAAACTATGCATTTCAAGTTATGGACTTAAAGATGGATAATGTGAAGAGCGCGAGGGCTCTAAATGCGGACATCGAGTCTTGTTTGCCCTCGGCAGGATGCAAACTTATACGCGAGGGCTTTCCAGCCCTGCGGGAGAACACCGGCCCGCATCATCGAGATCCTCTCGGGAAACTTAGCTTTTGCCGCAGCGGCCAGGCAGGTTCCATGCCGAACTTTAGCACGACAAATCCGTTCCCACATGCGACTTCCTGTGTGATGATCTATCATCTGTCGTCGAATTCATCGGCTTGCGTTCTCTTGGCGATTTCTTTTCGGGGTCTTGAACCCCCAGTTGATGATAGAAGCACCTGTGTTACGGGGAAGTTGAGTAAGGATCCTCGAATCAGACAGCAACGTGTCCAGTATGGAAACTTGACTTGGACTGCCTCTCCCACTCGCTCATGTTCCATCAAGAACCAGATCGAACGGGTCTGTACTCATCAATGGGTGTAGTCAGCGTGCTCGTGAATCACACGAGAACTGAGTCACAGCTTGACCGGACACAATAAGATTTCGTCTCTACAATGGCCCCCCAATGATATCGAGGAAAACACTAGCCCTTGAACATAGTCTCGTATCAAAGGAATCGTTTCCATCTACCAACTACAGAACTAGCAGAAAGACTTTATCAAGAGGAATCGCAGCGGCAGTGATGACAAGCAGCACGCCAACATGTACAGCTAGCGCAAGCAGAATCCATACGTAGTCATAGGTGGAGCTGTATCCTATGGTCTTGGCGTTGACGTAGAGTACAAGGATCGAATAAACGGCGATACTGATATGACTCAGATGGATCAATATCTTGAATATCGTCGATTTGTATATCAGCATCTTGTGTTCGGATAATGCGGTGTGCTCTGTCGTATCTGCGAAAGACAAGACGAATGTTATCGGCGCGGTCTTGGAAACTTCACTAGACTGATTCTCTTCAATGGAAAATATTTCCACAGGAGTCGTCGTGATATCCTCCGAGGAGTGCGGTGTATGAGCGGCGGTGGGGATGTCGGAGGTGACATGAGAAGCTTCTTCTCGACGACGGTACAGCTCCAACATAGCACCGATCGGCTGCACCATCAGAATCAGAGGGACGAGCTGACCAAACGTCCAACTGTCATCACCCTGACTAAAGTTTGCATTCTGGTATCTGGGGACGATGACCTGAACCGTGCCCCAGGCAAGGCCAACAACGGAGACCCAGAGCGAGGCGGCAAAAGAAGCTGCAAACTCGAACACAACCAGGAAGTCGATGTACAGAACCATACATATGTAGTGTCTGAGCGATCTTCCCCTGGTATTGGTGATCGTAGTCGAATCGGCTGAAGATCCCCTACGGATCATGGACTCGAGAAGTTTTTCTGGCGGTCCTCGCACATATCGATTGAAGACAGATCTTGCGTCCTTAGAAATGCTGCCTAGCTTCCAGATGTATGAGGAGATCAACAGGACATAGGATAGAGGGGCATCCGCGTTGACGCCGCCATCATTGACTCCGCGGAGGAAGTAACATCGAGCAGGTACGGCCCAACCAGTCCTCTCGTCGGTATTTCCCTCCTGGGTGGCCCAAATGGCCCAACGGTTCGAGGTCGTGGGTACGAGAGCCGCAAGTAGAAGTATCAGGAGTATCAGCATACCCGCTAGGCGCCAGTAGAAGACCGGCTTGTGCTCTTCGAAGAACTGGCCCAAAACGGTCAATGCGGTCAAATTGACCGAGCTCGACATCCATGCAAGCATGATGACGACCTGAAAATGGTAGACGTCCATACGATCGACAAGACCGACAAAGCCGGCAATCAACATCGCAAGTCCTGTCATAATCTGCTGGTCGCTGAAGAGCAAGACACAAGCGTCCAGTGCCTTTTGCCACGATTCAGAGATGAGAGGTCGCTTGGGGATTTTGTGTACCAGGTAGTCCACTGGACCAAGCAACTTTGGATCTATAGCACCGAGGAAATACGCCGCTATAGCAAGGCCGATGGTGATATATGCGCAAAGCAGGAATGCGATGACGCCGCCGATACCAGTGACATCCGAGTCGGCTTGAGGTATCGCTCCGTGGACCACCCACCAGGCACATTGTTCTCTATTGATGATTGGTTCTGTCGTGTTTGGGACCAGTGTAGAAGACATGATGGACTTCGCGTGTCGATGCTTGCAAAAGAATGTGCAATGAACGAATCACTTGGTAAGGATGGGCTGGCAGGTCCGACATATCATTGTACTGTTTTCTTCAGCAGTGGACAGCCGCAGTCCCAAATCAGCTTGACTGTTGTGTCTAATGGAAGACAAGTGGGCAAGTTTTAGCTGAACGGTAACTCAGAAGTAAAAACTACAAACGTTCTGGGACCTGGGACCGTACAGGCTGACTGATCGATACATACAGTTGAGACGAGCCTGGACTTGTCGCAATTACCACATGTAGCAGTCAAGCTGAGGTCGGCTTGATGCCGCCGTGTCCGCAAGTCTAAATACGAGGAAGTGAGTTTTGAGCCGTTCTGCAGCCTTGGCGAGGTTCACCCCCAATCCAGGTGCAGACTCACTCGACATCAGTATTGTGTGCTTCTTCAACCGACCAACGTCCGCCTCCTTCACTACGAGCTGACAGGGGACTTCGCCCCGTAACGCAGACGGACAACGAGATGCCCACGAGCACGAGCCCTGATCGTGAACGACTGTTTGTAGATCTTGGCGCTTCTAGCCGCGTGAACGCGGCTGCCACAATGTACAGCGTGTACTCGGCAGTCGGAGGTTGCAACGCAGACGCCCTTAGCAGGGGACTCACCTCAACTATGAGCGAGCTATCTCTTTCTATCACGTTAAGCAGCGGGACTCACTGTCGTTCCATGCTGCCGGCGATTAGTAGCCTGTAGAGTTCGAGAGTAAGCCTGTTCAAGTTCAGCTTAACATACTTGAAGCATACTTCACACCTGTAACGTTTCAATCAAGCATAGGATCAACGCTAGGAACTACCTATACAAGCTTCAGGTCATGGGGTAGATTCCATTGTTGGCTATTGCTTCCATGAGTCGGGATCTCCGACATGGAAAGCACGCTCTGTGACAGACTCTTGCACCTCGGTGTGCCATTTCCTATTCTGGATTAGTGAAGCTTGAATACAGTTCCTTGGCAATGTCTCGAGATGCCAAACGTCTTTCATATAAGCTTCGTTTACCAGCGACCCTTTGATGCGCCGAATTACAACAGTCTCAGCTCAAGGAATCTCCACATCGACATCTCTGGTCACTTAGCTGGACTGAACATCTCTAACACGAAGCGCATGAGCAGTTCATGTTCACTCTACACACAACGTCTCCGCAGGACAACGTCGCAGCAGAACAACGTCTCAGCTGGACGACGTCCCCACGACATCACGAACGTCGCTTGGAAGAATTTGTTGCGCGACTCCCACGATCCAAACTTGCGAGGGATTCAGGAGAGCAGCATGATGTGGGTTCGTGTGAATTGGTTGCTGGGGAGACGTCAACCACCTGAACAAGCGAGCTTGTGAACTGTACAGGTAACATGTAGATGCAGGTATAAGTAGTAGGCTGGGATCCGTCATGGCATGGACTATCACAGCGACTCTCACCTTCGACATTGCTTCTCACGAAGCGTCCGATCTTTTTTCCTGACCAACATGGTTGGCCTTTCTTTTCTCGCGGGCGGCCTCGCTCTAGGTTTGACTAGCTATGTCTCTGCCGGGCCATTGGCTTTCAATACGACGTCTTACAACTCCGGCTTCAATACGACTGCGACTCTGCGGAGCACAAGTACGGTCACGGTGGGCGGACCCATCAGTACTTTCCCAGTGGTCGAATCTGCCGCGGCTTACGAACACATCGAGGTAGCAGCTCAGATCGGTTCTGTCGCTTCTGCTGGAACCCAACAAGACAGCATCTATACGGTGACCAATGGCATTGCCAATGCAGTCCAGCCTTCTTTGCCCACTGGCTTCCAGAAAGTTGTGGTTACTGAAACAGTCGCTGGCTGTCTCTTAGGCGCACAGCCTACTGACGGTTCATCGGCCACAAGTTTAGCCTACAGCCAAGCTCCCTTCGCACTTGCAGCCCCTTCAAGTACTGGTCCGGTGTATTCTGCATCGACACTTCTTCCTGCAGTCCATTGGGATCACCCCATCGACGATATTCGCAACCTGGCCCCCTCCAACTCTTCCAACTTGTACTATGGTAACTCTGACCCCTCGATCGAGCATCTGTTCGCCTCCATCTCCGCAACTACGACATATGAGTCTGTGGTGTTGGACCACTCGTCATTTGTTTCCGATGTTTCATGCACTGATGATGGCATTCTGATTAGCTTCACCTCGACTGAGGCTTTTACCTTTGCTTCTGATACCTGGACTGCGACTGGAACAAGCTCCGGTTTTGTTCTGGTTACGTACACAGATGGTTGTCATGGTAGCTCGGACGAACAGCGCACTTTCTGGCTCATCAACTCGCTGGAATTGTTGGCTGACTCATTGTCTATCCTTGCATCTGTCGACAGGGAACTGGCAATTGAAGATGCCCTCCACGAAGTTCAACTTGAGTGGGGTACATGGAAAGCATCTAACAATTCGACCAATGGTAATTCTTCCAGAACAAGTGGATCAGACTCTTCCGGCTCCGGATCTGGTCCAACAAATTCGACAGCCAATGGTTCCTCTTGCGGTAATGCGCCTTCAGCTGTCATCGATGGCTTGCCAGCGGCCAATTGTGGTGACGCCAACTTCGACAAAGATCTCGACAACGCCATTGGCTACCTCGACTTCAGCTCTAGTTCCGTAGATGGTACCAGTCTTTCGGACTTCTTGCCTGATGCCACTATTAGTGCAAATGACCTCGATGATGCTAAAGATGGTATCACCATATCCCGCCGCGCCCTGATGCTCGAGAAGCGCTGGAACCCCTTCAAAGCAATCGCAAGGGCAGTCACGAAGGTGGCTAAGGCTGTCGTACAAGTCTACACTGCTCCCATCAGACTCGTGGCGACAGCCATCCGTCATATACCAGTGGTTGGTGACTTCATTGCGAAGACAACAGAATTTGATCCCTCGATTAGTGGCGACAAAGACTTCAATTTTGGCCCCACCGCTGATACTGACTCGCCTTGGGGCAAAGCTGCACAAATCTACTCTAAGAGTAAGACGTCAGAATCAGGTGCTGCTAGCGGCGATGTCACCGTGTTCTGTGTTGATTGTGGTGTCAAGGGTCATGTTGCTCTTTCAGGTCAAGCAAAGTTCAACATCTTGGACGGCCTCCATGGGCTGAATGCTGCCATCGACGCCAATCTGATCGCTGGCGTTAACCTCGGCCTAGTCGCTCATGCTCAATACTCTGACACCAAGTCGAAAGCCCTGGTACGCGCGGCCCTTCCCGAGGTCGGTGTTGCTGTTAAGGGTGTCTTCTCCGCTGGTGTCTACCTCAGCGTGGATGCCGTCAGTACAATTGATATCGCAGCCGAAGGCCAGGTACTTGTTGGTGTAATTATGACCATTCCCAATTTCCAGGCCAAACTCAACTTGTTTGATCAGGACGGAGCCGGCAAATCATCGATCTCTGGACTGAACCCTACTTTCGAGAAGCGCTTCGAAGCCAGTGCCCAGGTAGACGCGTCTCTCAGACTTGCGCTGCCTATCGCAATCAACTGCGGGTTCGAGATTCCTGCTCTCAGTCTCAAGAGAGCCATCTCGTTGATTGAACAGCCAAGTCTGTACGGCAAGCTGACTGCCGCCGGAAGTACATCCAACTCTGCACCTGCTAGTCAGACGTGTAACAATGGTCTAGAATACTTCGCTAACTGTAAGTTTTGTCAACACCACAAGAACTTTTGTCTATGTGGCTGACCTTTTCACAAGTCCAAAATGATGTCAACTTCGACTTCCTTGGCATCAAGACTTTCAACCTGAACCATTACGATTCGCCACCACTCCTCCAGGGCTGCAAATCGTGAGTCGTCGTAACTTGGTGGCCTATCCTTATGCTAATCAAATCATAGATTTGGCCCGAAATCTTCTTCGTCTAGTCTGATACCCTCATCCTCAATTGCTTCATCTAGCTCAAGCACCGAGCCATCAACTACGGAATCAACCTCGGCTTCTTCTTCGACGACTACTGACACATCTAGTGTATTCTCGATCACAGATGCCTCTTCCCAAACCTCAGACTTTATCACAATTACCAGTGCAAGCAGTGGGTTTTCGAGCGTGGAGACATCTACTGACGATTCGAATACCGCCACTCCAATCTCATCGAGCACTCAGATGATATCTACTGACGACTCAACTCCTGCCACTTCAATCTCATCGAGCACTCAGGTTACAAGTGATACTATCACCACTGCCGAGACCCCCGCCGTCACTTCTCAAACCGCCACCGACGTCTCTACTACACAGATGTCAGTCAGTGTGCAAACGACCGCTGCCAGTGTGATAGAGCGCCGCACAGCACTAGTCCGCCGTCAAAATGATTCGAGTAATTCAACCGATACAGTCATCGCGAATGACGTCGAAGAACCTTTCACCGACGACGGAAGTGTATCTCTGACAAACACTGAGCCCAACGACAGTGTTGACGACTATGAAGACGAACAAGCCACTGCTCTTTCCCTTTCACAAGATGAACAGAACGAAGACGGGATCACTTTCACCACTCTTGTCGACGTCCAACAAAACTTCTATCTCGTTCCTGGAGAAGACGGCAACCTCTACGCTGGTCAATACAGCGCAGCATCTCCCAGTAGCTCTGCTTTGTTTGCACAGTATGACAACATCGTCTTTGGTGATGATGGCCAGCGCGTTCTTCACTTCTACCCCGATGAGATGGCTGTTTACAACGTCAGTCGCATCAGACTCAGCTCCGATGTTGTTATCCCGAAGACCGCCGATGCCATCACTCTTTCTCCCATCGACTACGACCAAGCTGATAGTAGTAATCCGACAACTTACTTTGCCGTCACCACTAAGCAGGACGTGTACAGTCTGGTCCTGTGCAACTTCAACAACGGGGCCGATAGCAAGGTCTTCATCGTCAACGACCAGTCTGGATTAGACACCCTCAAAAACAACGGCAACATCGTCTACACCGTCACTGGAGCTCCTGTACAGGACTGCTACCCACTCGCTATGGTCTCTGGTGGCAACGGAACTGCTTCGGCTCAACAGCTATAGTTCCTCTTTCGTACTTGTCTACTTTCTTCCCTTATCTTCCTACTTCTTTCATTATCTTCCTGGTTCTTTTGTCATCTTCTCAGTCCTTTCATTATCTTCCTAATTCTTCGAAGATTCTGCTGTCTTTTTTATCATCTTCCTAGTAGCACATTCTACAGTCTGCTTATCAGTGCAATTACATATACTGATTAATTTAATACCTTACTATAATGGTCTAGAGAATGTATCATGATTAATGTCAATCTTATATAACGTGGTCTCGATGCCCTGTGCTGTTGCTGTGAGCACAATTCTATAGCGTTATGGGGCTTACCTCACTATCCGACTTAGAGCAGATCTGAACCTTTTGGCGAGAGAGCATCTTCAATGTAATTTTCTCTTACATCCGCTTCAGTATCTACATTGTCTGCGCACAATCGCAAACTGCTACTTTTGCAACACAGTGGACAGAGATTCCCATGATGCCCGCCGTCAGCGGCCTGACCACCAGGGGTTGTCGATCAACCATAATTGTTCGAAAGCAAGGGAGGGCTACAACGATTTTCGTAGTCAAGAAACATATTGTAATCAGAGTGATGTTGAATCTTATATGATCAAGAGCATATAAAGCAGGAGACACAAGCCAAGAATCGCGCAAACGTTCAGGTAAAGACTGAGATAGGACAGACTAGGTCCACGAAGCAAAGAAAAACGCGAGCAGGCATCAGTAAGGACAGTTCCGAATGCAGGTCATAAGCCACTAAGGGGCTTTAGGCCGATCTCACCGTCAGCTCGATCAGACAGCAGCCAGAACACTACTGTCATCACTCCTCTCGATGTATTTTTCATTCTCGTTTCTCTTTCCATATCTGTTGCGACGCTTAATAGCCTTCCAAGCCTCGACAAGCGACACAAATAGCACAACACTGCCATACACCAAAGCCCACTCCCAAGTCAGCGCTGTATGCCTGAACACTTGCTTGTTGACGACAGGGATATAGATGATGGGGATAGGGGTTAGCAGGCCAGCACAAACAGAGTAAAACAAGAAACGGTTCTTCATCAGATTGCCAATGAAGCTTGTTGCCTTATCCATGTTAAACAGACCAAGTGTTAGATGTTTGGCTTCCCAGGCCATGACTGATAGTAGCACAGTGAGCACACTATAAGCTGTGCCTCTGGCACGGTATGGTAAATCGCAGGATGGGTTGTAGGATTCGTTGCAGTCATAGCCCAAGTCGCCGTTACCGACACCAAATGCAACGATGACGTGGGAAGCAAGACAGAGAACACCCATGAAAGTGCCATAGATGAACTTGTCGACGATTAGTTCTTTAGTAAAGACACCAGCTTTGAGGCTGTGAGGTGCTCTAGTCATGACATCGGAGGATGCCTCTTCCATACCTAGACCGATAGCCAGGAAAGATGAGGTCAAAAGATTGGCCCAGACAATTTCAATAGGCGACAGCGGGAATACGGAAACATCATGTCGATCCTTGAACGCGAGACCGATCAGCAGCAAGATGACTTGTGAGATATTTGAGATCAACAGATGCAGCAAGAATTTCTGGATGTTGTCAAACAGACGACGACCTTCGCGAATGGCGGACACGATGGAAGCAAAATTGTCATCGGTCAAGACCATGTCTGCCGCTTCTTTGCTGACATCGCTGCCATTGAGGCCCATCGCGACACCGACATCTGCACCTTTCAGAGCAGGGGAGTCGTTGACACCATCTCCAGTCATGACGCAGTAGCGGCCACGACGGTGGAGGGCCTCGAGCATGCGCAGCTTGGTAGTAGGACTGCAGCGAGCGAGAACGAAGGGAAGAGGATCCATGACATCGAGTGCGTCGTCGGTCAACTTATCAAAGTCCGTAGCAGTCATGACAGCAGTCTGGGCATTTGAACCGTACACATCAGGCCCAAGAATGCCAATCTCTTTGGCAATGGTTGTCGCAGTCTTGAGGTGATCGCCAGTGAGCATGTGTACCACGATAGCAGCTGCTTGGCACTGCTTGATTGCTCCGGCAGACTCCAAGCGAGGAGGATCGTAGAGACCAACGAGACCGGCGAAGGTTAGGGAACCCTCAGCCTCAATGAAGGAGCGATCAACAATGGATTCATGATCGGCGCGGTCAAGGCGGCGATAACCAAGACAGAGAACGCGCAGACCTTCACTGGCCATGATGTCGACTTGGTTCAAAATATCTCTACGTTGATCGTCCTCCATTCTTAGCAGGGGCAAAAGTGCTTCAGTGGCCCCCTTGGTAAAAGAGATGATGGTGTGCTCCAGAGGTGCCAATCTGTAGACAACGGACATACGCTTGATAGATGAGTCGAAAGAGTGCTCCGTAAGCAATGACGTACCGGTGCGAGCAAGACTTTCATCCCTACATTGCCCTACACGACGAGCCAGGACATGCAAAGCAATCTCGGTAGGCTCGCCGGTCGCAGACCATACAGTCTGCTCGTCTTGTGGAGGGATAATATTCGACATGTTGCACAAGGCGATAGTCGAGAAGAAGTAGCGGAGTTCATCAATCTTTTTGACTGATTCGGACTCCAGACGAACATTGTCTACCAAGATGTCCCCGCTGGTAGGGTCGAACGGACTGAGCTCGTTGACAACAGTCAGAAGTTTGCCGCTTGGTAGAAGTGCTTTCCTTGCAAGCATCTTGCCCTGTGTGAGGGTACCGGTTTTGTCGCTGCAGACATTGGTTACACCACCGATAGCCTCCAGAGCAGCTTGTTTTCGGACGATAACGTTGTTGGCAGCCATTGCTTTCGATCCGATGGCCATCGTGATGGTAAGGACAGCGATGAGAGATTCGGGAATGACGGCGACCGCAACGCAAATACCGTAGATGAGTGTTTCGCCGTCAATGTCCCAGAGACTGGTGGAGAAGACGATGATTGCTAATAAGATAGCAAGTGCGAACAAGAGTAGAGCGAAGCAGGATAGTTTTACTTGGAGCGGGGTTCCGATAAGTCCAAGTGCGCTCTTGATACCATGAAGGATGCGTCTGGCAGCACGAGACACAAATGTATAACTGTCTTCATGGCCCTTCTTGTCACGCAAGAGCTGTGCAATCTTGCCAAGTTCGGTGTTCATACCTGTCGCGGTGACGATACCCCGAGCTCTTCCTCGCGTGACGGTGGTGGAAGAGTATGCCATGTTGACACGATC
The DNA here is from genome assembly GCA_024195585.1 of Aureobasidium sp. EXF-3400. NCBI lineage: Eukaryota > Fungi > Ascomycota > Dothideomycetes > Dothideales > Saccotheciaceae > Aureobasidium > Aureobasidium sp. EXF-3400. Next base: position 18,680 of record SWBL01000470.1, read on the forward strand.
ACCAAAGGGACACTCAACTTTGTCGAGACGTCTCAACGCGTCCTTGGTGCAGGGTTTAGATTCACCTGTGAGCAAGGCCTCATCTGTAGCCATGTTGATGCTTGCATGAAGTCTGAGATCAGCAGGTACAATATCGCCAGTGGCAAGTTGCACGACATCTCCAGGAACCAGATCCTCGGCTTTGATGCTAAGGAGATTGCCGTTGTTTCGTACCACACGACATGCTGGGGCTGCCATAGCACGAAGAGACTGAATTGTCTGCTCTGCGCGGTAGTCTTGGAAGAAGCCGACGACAATGTTCAAGACAATGACGGCAGTGATGACACCGCCTTCGATGAAGTCTCCAGTACCGTACGAAAGGGCCATTGCGATAGCCAGAACGAGTGTGAGGCTGTTCGATACTTGTCGAAGGAGGATCTTATACCAGGTTACACTTCTGGAACTTTCAAGCTTGTTGTGGCCGCACTTCTCGCGACGCAGGACGCACTCATTTTCAGAGAGACCTGTTCTGTATCATGTATTAGTACTGATGTATCAAACCAAGAGGAGATCAACGAACTCGTCGTTTGTTTCAAGACGACGTGCGACTTCGATGCTTGTCAAGACATGAGCACATGTCGCTATATTGGCTTGGTCGATAACGACTCCGATAGTAGGATTCTTGTTCATAAAGCGAGTCTCGCCCCCTGACTTTTCAGTCAGATGATGGGACGAGCCCGCGCTTCGTATAGGTGGCTCATCGACAGAGCCGTCGAGTGTAGCGATGGTGGTAGTCGTAGCAGGAGTGCTACTGGAGTCGCCATGGTTATGGACTTCATGAGGATTGCTATAGGTTTCTCCCATCGATGTTGGTCGAATTGACTTGTTGTTGAAGCTTCTAGTGACTGTGGAATTACCGCCCGATACTGTAGTGATGGTAAGAATATGGGGTGACTCGGGAGTTAACTTATAAGTGTCGTCTCCCGCGGATGCGGGATCTTATCGACTGATTGATAGTATATGTGGAAGGTTGAACAGCACAATCCGGAGCCTCGTACCTGGAATAGGTTGTGTGAACAACAAATCAGCATGGTGTGGCAGTGCTCTTGGAGGCTCGGCTTCTCTTTGTATTGCCGTGGCGCTGACTTGGCGGCCTCTTTGTCACACAATTATATCCATGGCAGACCAGGGATCAAGCATTCGTGCGGGGTAATGGGGACAACATCCTAGGCAGTCGTCTCAAGGGACGTCACTTCTGTTCAAGGAATCAAATTATTGGTGCAGGAGGCATACCAAGACACGCATCTGTAGTTTGCCGAGGAAATCCGGCTGTCACCAAACGTTCACGCTTGCGGCCTAGCAGGTCAGTCCCCCAAGATCCTCGACTTGATGTTGACGCTCAGGCAGTGTCTTTGACATTCTTGTGTGAACCACATATCTGACCAGCCTACTGTCATGGATGTCAGTCGTATAGAGCGATGCTCCGAGCAGCTGCAAGTCCTGGTGTGGTGAAGCTCGTTTACGCATAGGAAAACGATTCAAAACTCCCATATTCGCCGAGAAGGGGCTGTGTTGCTGATGCCAAACAGCAAGGGCAGCCAAGTAGATACTGAATATCTGGTAGTTTTCATAGAACAGTCACCGATTCCAAGGATATGGCCTGCGGACAAGCGAGAGATGCGGAATCCATACGGAGAATTTGAGACATCGATGTACGACCACTCCAGATCTGCTAATCCGGTCCTGGAAGATGTTTACATGTTTGCATAGCGAATAGTCCTTTGTACTGTGTGCATCGGTCACCGATTAATGGCCACACGCGTAGTTGATGATTATGTCGGGGTCTTATAAGTCATGCTTTACCTTCCGATGGATCAAGGCTCGTGTCTGACCGTGATTGAACAACAGAGTACTTCGCGAGCTCCAGGGCACTTTAACCAGCACACTCTTCGTCTTTGTTCGTTCAGAAACACAGCGAAACTAGGATGGGATCTTCAACTCACACGCACAGTGCTCAAGATCCATCAGAGCTTCGAAATTGGAACATCCATGTTGTGGCCTTCATGACCTTAATGAGCGACCTTGTTAGTCAGTTTCCTTGCCTAGAAATCTAAATTCATCAATGTTGCCCAGGCAGTGGGCTACGATACCTCTGTGGTCGGAGGAACCATGACACTCGAGTCTTTCTGTTTAGACCTCAAACTTGTCGATGCCTCTCCAAACCATCATACGAGTGCAAGGCAATATCTTCTCCACTTTCCAAGTGGGTGTTCGAATGTTTAGAACAATCAGGCGAAGTCCTGAGCCAACAGGTTTTGTATGTGCCTCTCGACCGTTCTCCAATTCAGGCAGGAACCGGACATACTATACTTGGCCCAGTGTTTAGGGCATGCTTGGCGGACTGATATACAATACTTGGCGGAATGATATTGTCGCGGAGATACTTCCGTAACTCTTATCATGGGAATCTCACCCTTTCACGGCCGAGAGGCTATACGTGACCGACCGCACTTAATCAACCTTACATACTTGCCGGAATTCAACATGAGCTAACGAGCCCGACACGCGAGGATCCTCAGGCATACCTGTGGGTCTAGCGATAACAGATTACTGGGGAGATACCAGAAGGATGCGAGACACAGGAGCGGTCATGGAGAAGAGACTTGATCGGCTGATGTATATAAATCACTGTAGAAGATTGATAATGAAGCCAAGATCTGAAGGATTGGGCCTGCTGGAAGTGGATGTGAGAATGAATTCTGCCAAAACATTTGATTGAAGTCGTTGTCGAGTCTTGGAAAGCACATCATACGGCGGATGCCAGGCAAGGCCGTGCCTTGGTATCAAAAAGTTAATCCACAGTCGTGCTCTCTAAAGAGGACTCTTCGAGATCCTAGATCTATGCAGTGCTTCCTGTAACGATACATTTGCGTGCTTGGTGACATCTTTTGGTTGATCAAAACTTGTGGTCTTGCTGGAAGCTCTATGTAATTCGCACACGGACAGCATCTATAAAGTGTCCCACCTACCAGACTAGAAGCCATCTGCCAACGACAGAGCGACTAGACACAGTAAGAACAAGCCCGATGCAACAAGGAACGGCAGTCCCATCCAGAACGCTCCGAGTTGAAGCCCATAATGGGATGTATGTGCAAACAACGGTCCACTACTAAGTACCCCTCCGTATGTTGCAACTGTTATGCCAGTGTACACGGCTCCAAAATCATCTGGAGGAATCAAGGCTGACACGAAACTCTTTGCTGTGACATTGAAAGAAGATCCTAGAGCAGCAAAGGTAGTACCAAGTATAACCAGAGCTGGAGAGGCTGCAAAGAAAATGGTCATGGATCCGATTAGAAGCAAAACACAGCTCATTTGGGCCAACCGCTTGTCTTTGGTTCGGGAAGTCGTGTGAGGGGCATACTTAGCAACCATCGTAGATGCACCCGGGATTATGGTAGTAAGAACGATGAAGCTCATGGCTGCTCGTAGTGTGATCAACCAGGATGCCTAACAATAAGTCAGCAGACGGAGTTTTCCAAGCAATAGTGTCATGTCGAATGTGACGATAAATTTGAAAAGAAGCATTACCTGAGCAAATGTCCAACTGAACTTCTTGGCACTGTATTGCAAGAGCAGACCCATAGACTGTCCCCCCAAGCTTGAGGTGAGAAAGATCGAGGCAATCATGAAGGATGTTCCCGCACGAGTGAGCCACGAGGAGTTCTGCGCTATATGCCGGGATGGAAAAGATGAAAAACACTCGTCACTGGACCTGCGATCGAGCGTTTCCGAGACTCCGTCATTGCTGCATGAACTTCTTTCCCCAACGGCATTTTCTGTGTCGCCAGGTAGGAGTAAAATAGTGAGAAGCATGGTTAGGATCGTCAGAGCTGGCGCTATCATGAAGGGGATCCAGGCCCCGAACGACATCATATATGCGCTGGTTGGCACGGTCAAGGTCTCTGCAGCAAGCGCAGCAACATTCAAGAATGAGAAAGCCACGACCCTATCAGAAACCTAGGTCAGTATGACATGGGTTTTAAACCGCGTTGAAGAAGTCTAACCTATCTTTAGCAGAGGCTGATTGAGCAGCCATCACAAAGAGCAAGAGTGTGAACGTAGGAGGTCCACCACCGACAATTTGCCATAGTCCTGAAAGCCATATGTACCGCAGTGATGTCTTATCGTCGTACCAACCTGCAAATGATAGTTAGTTCAGTTCAAAGTGAGTTCATGCTTTGATAGCGTACAGATCAAACGCACCCCGCTATCGCTTAGGAGACATCCAAGCATAGCTAAGAGGGTGACTCTCTTCCTGCCGACATGGTCTGCTAGGAGCCCGTACGGAAAGGCCAGCAGGATACCTGATAAAGGTGTCAGTCAACAATTGGTGCATGTCGGTCATGCAGATACGTGTCTGGTACCATTTCGAAGGTGTTCTTCCAACCATTGATCAACGCAACCTCTGTCTGGATAGGCTCTGTCTTGCACCTTGGATCCTCTGACGGATGCAATATACCCAGTGATGTCCCGTCATAGTACTTCTTGCAGACAATGGCCTCGAGGATCTGGAGCTGCGGAGTGACCGCAATCGCACTGCTGACTTCCAGCATAAATACAATGGCTGCGCTCGAGATGATAACATGCGATGATCCCCACGTCTTTGTGGTTCTCTCCACCAGAAAGTCAGAACGCTCATCAGCTACGATCAGCGGCCTTGATTCAGCCAAATCGTCAAGTGTCCCAGCCATACTGTAAAGACGATATGGTGTGAGACACAAGATATCTGCGGATGAACACCGTTCAGGTGGTTGTCGACGACGATGTGCTCAGGCGGATTCGATGATATATGAAATAGTGTCACTGAAGAAGAGCCGATATCGACAATCTGCGGACAATTTACAGAGCAGTTTTGAGTAGCGAGAAGAAGGTCTTGGCTGACAGGCCAAGGCTGTAGATTGGGCTGGTGAAGGCTGGGCTCGATAACGGAAAGCCGCGCCGCAGAGCTTGGGCACGTAGCGTTTGAACACGCTATAGGCCCCGCCTCTTATCTAGACGCTTGCAGACTATGAGTTCCCGGTACAGGAATGCTCGTTGCTTGGCCTCGACCCCGACTTGACAAATCGTGGACATTCATCATGGACTGCCCAACAGATGCGGACAATACTTTTGGCCCACCCATAATCACATCTTGTCGACCATTTGATTTCACGTGGCTGTTCGAAGATGCCATCTTCTGGTGTCTGCCTGCAGTAGCGCTCATACTTTGTTCAGTCTCAAGGTGGCGAGTTCTTTACAATCCTCCCAACCGACTTCTTCCGCGCACGCTCGCCTGGAGCAAGCTGGTCAGTCACGTTCTTCGAACCACTCCGAGTTGATCTTTCACTGATGCGATTCTTCCAGCTTGCACTCGCTGTTTTGCTAGCACTTAAAGCAATATTTGTGGCCTTCCGGACTCGACAAATGAAGCTTCGTACCTCTTTTTTGGCTCCTGCTGGGGGACTTGACATAGTCGCGACTTTCATGACCATCCTCTTGACACACCTGGAAGATGAGAAGTCTTTTGCATCTTCTACTGTCCTAATACTGTATTACTCTGCGTCAACTCTTTGTTTTCTGCCCATGTTACGGACGACATGGTTGCTCGAGGACAACGCCGTCTGCAGTCTGACATGGACATTCACATGGTTGTGACGCTGGTTGCTCTGGTGCTAGAGTCGTCCACACAGAGGTCCTCGACGGCTCAAATTGATAAAGATGTCACCGATGTTACCAAAGAGCAGCTGACAAGCTTTTGGGGCCGCAATTTTTTCATCTATCTGCTGCCGTTCCTACGATTCGGTTACTCCAGTACCATCGGCATCTCGGATATGCCGGCCGTCGATAAGCCTCTCCGTAGCAAAGAAGCCTATGAACAACTCGTTCCAGATCTCTGCAGATACGAGGGACGGTTTCGACTGCTGCGATCCATTCTATCTGCTTTCAGATGGAGTCTTGCCTCAGCGATCCTACCACGTCTGAGCCTTACAGGATTGTCTTTTCGCCAAGCTTTCCTCATGCCTGCAACCCTCAGACTGGTGAAAGATCAGAAAGAGAACAATATACGTTCCCACAAAGGTAGAATTATTGGAGCATACGTACTTGTTTACTTCAGTATCGCGGTAAGTGGCTGCGACAAATGCTCGAGAATATTGATTGACTCTTACGTAGGCTTCGCGTTCGATGTACCGCCATCAAGCATATCGTTTTGTCACCACCACTCGTGCTTGTCTTGTATATCTCGTGTATGATCACGCTCTCGCAGCAGACGATGGTCTTGAATCTGACTAACGAGCAATTACTGCCATGGGGACCGACGTCGCACAAGCCATTCAAGGGCTCGGCGATATACATGAGATCTGGGCTTGCACCATCGAGATGGCCCTTGCTATCTGGCTACTCACCAAGCAAGTCGCGGCTGCTAGCGCTGTTCCTGTCGTCATCTGCATAAGTACATCTGAGCACACAATCGGCATTTCAGATCGAATACCTACGTCTACTAGTATCTCTACTGACTTGTGGTCTTTTGTCCAAAGCCTTGGGACCAGCTATAGCTGCTTGGAACGGAAAAGTACAGATCCGACTTTCTGCTACATCTCGTATGCTTGGGGTAATGAAAGCTGTCAAGTTACAAGGTTTAGGCGATGTCTTGTACAAGCGCATCACGGAAGTGAGGACGGAAGAACTCAAACCCTCCGAGCTGTTCCGACGTCTGATCGTCGGTGAAATATCTATCTGTATGTTGTCGAACACAGCGGGTCATGAGTTACAGCTAAGCCTCGAGCAGCTAATATCCCGGTCGAGTTTACACCGTTTGCCACTTTGACGATATACGCCATCAGCTCAAGTAGAAGCCAGACAGGTCGACTATCAATGGGGCAGGCTTCTACATCTCTAGCACTCATCACTCGACTGACCGCTCCATTACTCAACTTCTGCCAGGCGTTCCCCTTTCTCCTCGAAGCTATCGCATACCTCAAAGTAGTCAACATGCTCGTGTCAGCTGACAGAGTGAGATAGGTTCGGTCAAGACATAGAATTGGTAGACATGACGCTTCCGACTCACATAATCACGTTCCTTCCGGGTGCATTCCACTCTGCAACTGTTTCGAGTCCTGTAGCTGATCAATCAATATAGGTTTCTGCTCATGCGCAGTTAAGTTGATCATTCTCTGCGTTCTAGGTCGATATCTTTCGATGTCGGTCCCAGTCATCAGTGCGATCCTATACTACATCCAAGCATACTACCTGCGAACGTCTCTCCAGAATCGCCTCTTGAGTATCGCGACCAGAGCGCCATTATACAGCCATTTCCTGGAAAGAACAAATGGCGCATCTACCATTCGTGGTTTTGGCTGGCAAACTGCTTTCAGCAAGGCGCATGAAACAGTGCTTGACAATTCTCAGAAGCCTTTCTATATGCTGCTCAGTATACAGCAATGGTTGACTTTGATGCTAGATCTTCTTGTCTGGGTGGTGGCTGTTGCGTTAGTTGCTACAACGAATTTTCTCAAGGGCTCCGGCGCAGGATCTTTGGGTGTAGCCTTGAACATCGTCTTAACATTCAACTCGTCACTCACGGGTACTATACAGTCTTGGACTAAACATGAGACCTCGATCGGCGCAGTGTCAAGGCTGCAAGCTTTTGTCGAGGAAACGCAGCAGGGGTCGAGCCGAGAAAATGTGGTATCCGTACATCATAATTGGCTAACTCAAGGTCGTGTAAGCTTCAAGAATATGACCGCGGTATACCAGTAGGCTTGCTCCCAGAGCCCAAACTCAGTTACAGGCCGTTTCCGAGACGTGAATGTTGGAGAATTGGAGAAATGGAGAAACAGGTATGTGACGTAAGGCAAGCTCTCCAACACCAAGCTATCCACGCAGGTACTTTTAAAGCAATGCCCCTCGCTGCTGCTCACTTCGACAGCACACCGTCCACTCCTCACACAAGTCTCTAGACAATTCAGATTCGCTCTATCCCAAATCGTCAGTCTACATACCCAGCAATTGTCCAATTACTATTGTCACTTGCAAAGGCTAACTTCCGCAGATAACCCACGAAATGTCTTCGCTTCAGTACATTAACGAGAAGGGCGCTGGCCAGAGAAACAGTGACAACTTCCACTACTCGCAGTGTGTCGTCCTCGGTGACATTGTCAAATGCTCCGGCCAGGGCGGTTGGGACAATGAGGGCAACCTAGAGGCGGACGACTGGAAGCTTCAGATTGACAACGCTTTCGACAACGTCGACCGTGTTCTCCAGGCTGCCGGACTTCGTGGCTGGGAAGACGTTTACTCCCTCCGTAGCTACCAGGTCGACATCGCAAATCACTACGACTACCTTTTCCAGAAGCTGAAGGCCCGCATTCCCGATCACCGCCCTATCTGGACCGCTCTGAGCGTACCGAAGCTCGCATTCCCTCCCATGTCGGTTGAGCTCGAGGTTGAGGCAATCCGCAGCAAGCAGTAAGCATAACGCCGAGCTTTGCAGAATCTCCTGGTTTCGGATTGTCAAGAATTTTAATCAAGTCCACAAAAGTTGAGAGATGATGTTCTCATGCATGGACGTCGACGTTCTGCTGTATAAGACCTGTAAATAGAAACAACGCGGGATCAGTTTATGTTTCTATGTGTACTGCTCTTTTGTATGATTTTCTGCTGTGCATAAGCTTCTATCCTCAACGGTACCACTATTGAGCGTAAAGAGGCACTTCTTTTATAAAATATTTTAGGGCTATAAAATCTGAGCGGAGAGTACTCGGCGTCGGTGATCATCGAGATGAGAACACGTGTAGTGGTGAAGACTTTTGTAAAGATTGAGCATTGACTCTTCCGAGTAGATCATGTATGCCGCCCACGACTTATTGATAGCTACAAATTCTGAATCTGAGTAGTCTGACTCTTCACAATTCCCTATTTTACACGATGAATCACCATGTTGCTCTTTAAGGACGGTTCGCGCGTCTGCGAGATTGGATGACACAGAAGCCCAACACTCCAAACCGGACATCGCTTGCGTGATAGCATCCTTCCTATCATCAGAAGGTTTCACTACTGGACTCCCTCTCCCAGGTAAAGCCCAGAGCTAGGCGAGTTTTGGAGAAATCACTGCAACGACCTCCTCCAAATGACAAAGAATATTGTAATCTGGGGAGCTGAGATATTATCCTCTGTACCTAAGCGCACAATTTGCAGAAACAAATAGCGATAGTGATACTACTGCTCCAATCACGCTTCTGAGCTAGGAAATCCTAATTCCTCATGATAAGGACGACGGCGAAGTGATTGAAATACGCGCAACGCTTATCTGGTCTGCTATGTCGTCTAAACCTGGTCCATATCTGAGTCGTAGATAAAGCACTGGAGATTCACCTGATTCCATCAACTCATCACTCATCACTCATATCTAAATCCCAATGTCGACGAGCTCAAACATGGGTGCACCTAAAGCGAGTAGCGCACAACTTCGCGCAGTCGGCCATGATCTAGCAGCAGTTCTTCCAGATGATCCGCAACCATGGTACAAGAAGCCTCATCTTTTCAAGCTCAACCTTTGCATCGTATAGCTTATGCTGTTTGGTTTGTTTTCCTTGTCCGAGGAATCGAAGTCTGTGTACTGATTCTTCACAGCTTCTGCAAACGGCTACGACGGGATCATGATGAACAGTCTCCAGGTTTTGCCCCAATGGGCAGAGTTTATGGACTCGCCGGCAGGTGCATGACTTGGTTTCATCAACACCATCCACTGCGTAGCAGTGGGTTTGATGTCTCCAGTCGCCGGCTGGGCAACAAACAGGTATGGCCGTAAGATCTCCGTGTACATCTGTTGTATTTTCGTGTTTGGTGCATCGGCTTTACAGACTGCTGCACCAAATCAAGCCGCCTTTGTCGTCGCTCGATCCATTCTGGGTTTCGCCACAGCTTGCTTCGGCAACTAAGCTCCTCTTCTGATCACAGAGATCGCCTACCCCACCTATCGAGGAGTCCTTACTGCAGTGTACAATGCCTTCTTCTATGTGAGAGCGGTCATCGCAGCCTGGGCTGCGTTTGGAACCCGCAATATGCACAGCTCCTGGGCATGGAGAATTCCTTCTGTACTCTAGGCTGCCTGCCCTTTGATTAGTATGATAGGCCTCATCCCCTGCTGGGAAAGTCCGAGATGGCTGGTCTTAGTCGGCAGGACAGATGAAGCCCGTCGGATCCTCGCTGCCATGCATGCGAGAGTCGACGAGTCATCTCCCCTTGTACTTCATGAGATCAACGAGATAGAGATAGCAACTGCGCACGAGACTAGTGCTAAGGCAAGTGCTGGATATATTGACATGCTGAAAACCAAGGGCAATCGCCGGAGACTTTGAATCACCCTCAGTTTGGCGTTTGGACCGGCAACGGTGCGGTGTCCTACTTTCTCTCCCTGGATCTGAACACTGTCGGTATCACCAGTACCACAGATCAGACTCTGATATCCGCTTGCTTACAGATCTGGAAATTGATCTTCTCTGTCGCTGCCGCCCTTCTGGTCGATAGGGTCGGACGAAGGGCTTTGTTCATCTCTTCGTTCGTCATAATGTTTGTCAGCTATGTTGTCATCACCGGGCCCTCTGGCTCCTTCTCTCAGTCGCACTTATCTGGTACTGGTATGGCAGTCATTCCGTTCCTCTTCATCTTCTTCGGGTTTTAGGGAGCGAGACATGCGATGTATGTGACTACAAGCGCACGCACCAAAAGCTTCAGAGACGATAAGCAGATTTTTGGCCTCGATAGCTGCAGCTGGTCCATGTATTGAACCCGGGGAGTCACGGGTCAACATGCGACGCCACCCCATGTTTCTTCTCCCTGAGCGATAAGGTCTTGGAGATCGCATGCCAAGATCATTTGTTGGAGAATGAGTGTTTCTCAGCTGTCTTGTATGCGATCATGTAGACTGTTGATCAGGTGTCAGAGATAATGGTGTTCTTAGGATGCGACTCTCTTATGGTTGAAGTAGACACCAGTTTAGTCATAACTGCTTCGACTCAACGTAGCAGTCGGTTGTACGACAATCTCCAAATCTCCAAATCTCCAAATCTCCAAAATCTCTAGAATCTCAAATCTGTAGCTCCGCTTCGACCACGCATAACTTACTCTAATTCCTTAGTATACTAAGAGACATTGATTTACACTTTAGGATAACTTATACTAACTTATTATTAATATTATATTAATATAGCTTATAGCTCTTACTTAGTAGTAATATTTATTATAATATCTATAATACATTATTTAATAGATACTACTTAAAGCATTTTATAAGATACTATACTCTACCTAATAATATATAGTATAGATAGTATATTCTCTAAAAAATCGATAATATAGGTCTCTAAACTTTTATATTACTAAGGCTTATCCTAATCTCTAAGTTAATGCTTATACTTAATAAAGTATAAAACCTTATAATAATAGATTATATTAAAGCCTAATATTAGATCTATTAAAGCTAATAGATAGCTTTTAAAAATGTATAGTAGTTATATAGTAAATTAAAAAAGACTGGTTAAACTATACGTTATATGTCGCGCACGGATTCGGCGTTATACGTATATGTCACGGTTGGCTGTCTGGTCACACCTGACCATGACCCCTGGCCGCCAGGGTGACCCTGACCTTGGCCGGCCGCTTGCCAAGCGGCCGTGCGG
>SWBL01000471.1:0-30342 GCA_024195585.1 Aureobasidium sp. EXF-3400
ACTGGGCATCCCGTCCGCTCTGCCATACATAAGCAGTTGAACGGCAGATTAGTACTACGGTGGGTGACCACGTGGGAATCCCTGCTGCTGTATGTTTTATTCTCTTTTTGCTCACCACTCTTACTATGCCTGCCTGTATCTGCCGGTGTGCTTTTACAGAGCCGGAAAACCATCGTGCATCTTGAGGCTGTTTCATGTGACGAACTTCTGTTCTCAGAGGAGAGAGCATATAGGTCTTGGCACTCACTCCATCCTGACGTAATCATTTCCTTCGTCTTCACCTTCAAACCCCGAACCTAATCCCGAACATCAAAACAATCTTTCAGAGCACGAGACGAGATCAAATTTGCTTGTTCTCGAGGAGTCACTGATCAATCGACTAAGAAACTATCGAAATGCCGTCAAAAAGTGCACATGGCAAGCTGGATAGCGAGGAGACAGATGCAGCAGCGTGGCAAGCCACACGAGGTGCTGTCACAGGAGCAGCAAGGGTATGTTGTTTTCTAGATCGTTGCTAGTATCCAGTGTCCCCATGCTTCAGAGCTCCTGTGGTGTGTGGTATGCTTGAGATTATCTTACTGACATGTTTTGATAGTGGGGCATCTATTCTGCAGTCGCGGCTGGCATTGCATATGTTTATTCACCAGTATACCGTGGGTTGACCGTTCAATTCAAAGTGTGAGTATTCTTTCTTTTACCTGTATCTCTCTGTGTGCTTCGTTCGAAGCTACACTGTTTTGATGAATATGTCAGTCGTTTGGGTGAGCATACTGGTTCAGTCACTTTGCGAGCAACCACTTCCTTGTTCCTTCCCTTTCCACCGAAAAGATCATCTTTCTTAGCCAGAGCCTCTCACTTAAATGTTACTCGAAATGAACATCTGTGCTGATACTGTAACAGCTTCCTCCAAATGTCTGGCATGATCTTTGGTGGTGTCATAGAAGCAGATGAGCGCTTACGTATCTACGGCGACTACTCACGGCGTCAGAAAATCATGGCCCGCGATGCTGCTGTTTGGAGGAAATACGAAGAAGAGTTTGAGAGTTTAGGAATCCCCGGTGTTGCTAGCGAGGCTAGAACAAAGAAAGAGCGACAGCAGGAAGAATGAGATGCGAGTCAGGAGGAAAATTGTATCAATTGTTTGCACTTGGAGTACATGGCTGGGCCATTGCTGGTGTTGGACTCTGCTTTGTATTATATTCACCACTCAAAGACATGCTGTGTCGTCCTTCCATCGCTGCACGACCATAACTATCTGTGTTTGGAAGGCATCACGAAGGCAATGATTTTTAATCGACTCTGAACTTGCACGGATGTCACGGCCAGGGAAGGTTCATGCCGTCTTCAAGAACATAAAGCATCAGAGCACACCCTCAATCGAAGTTTGATGTGGCATCCAGCCAGGGTCATACCTCTGATGTATGTTTAAACCCGGCATCTCGATATGCAGGTCCACACTCTTATCTTGGTGAACCATAAATACTATCAGCCAATAGCTCATATCCTGCTGTTGACCATATATTCACTATAAGTTTTGCAAGATGATGTCGATCGAGAAACTCGTGGTTGTCTTTTACTAGAGGCGTCGCTCGAGGAACCTGATTTAGAATCATAAAGCATTCTGACGAATTTTGAAGACGACATCCATGATGTCTCCGGTAATTGCGATGACCAAGCCATCGCCCATCAATCACAGCTCTAAACAGTAAACGCAATCTTACTCCCTCTCTCTATCAGAGCACGCCATGGGGTGCCCTGGTTGCTGTGTTTCCTTGAACTCGATTGAAAATGACGGATGTGTGGCTTGCTCTGAGCAGAGCACTGAAGATCATGTGCGATACATTTCCCACTAAACAGAAAGGTGAACCGAAGTAGGGAGAGCAACTCAAATGACCAAGCAGGTTTTTCCAGATAGCACAGCCTACACCGTCCCGGTGGCTTGTGTTGCAAGGAAGAGAGGGGAGGTTCTGGACCTGCGGGCTGAGCACGATGTCAAGTCTTGAAACGTGACGAAAGCGGGGACTCGGGGAGGAGGGCAAGTTCGAAGCTTTTCGATTGGAGACCCTGCTTGTTGTCGATCTTGCACCTCTTTGGATGTGTTCGCAAGCAAGCTCGCGTGAAACCCAGGTCGGCGAGGCGAAGCGTGTCCAAGTTCTTGGACCATGCCACCGTTCTCCTATCTCACGCGGCGGGGGTGTATTGTGGAGCTCCAGAAATATGACGCAGCTTATGGTGACCTAGATTTTGCTGCGAAGACTGCAGACAACTTATAAACCACTCTTAGCTGCTGCTGTGTTGTGTGTTTCCTTTTTTGTTATTACCTTTTCAATATCAACAACAATCTTCAAAAACCAAACACATCCACCATCATGTCTTACAACAACGAGTACAGCAGCAACAGCAACAATGATGACTACAGCAGCTCTGTATGTACTCTTCTCATCTCTTATCTCGACAGAGCTACCCACAAGCTCTGTGGACCTATAATCTCTCTATCAATACCCCTCTTTCCATGTCAATCACCACTTCTTCCAAGCCTTTGTATCTGACTTTCTTATCTGCAGGGTCGCCAAGGTGGTCTCAATGACAGAACCACTGGTTCAAGTGGCTACGGTGTAAGTCTACATGTCTACCGCCAAGCTTGATAGACACTTTGCTGATCAAACATGTCAACAGCAGGACTCAAGCTACGGCAACGACAACTTGAGCAGCGGAAGAAACACTAGCAGCCTTGGTAACGACGACATTGCCGACCGCGGTAACAGACTCGGCAGAGACGAGTTCTCAGGCGGCAACACCAGCGGTTCTGGACTCGGAAGAGACGAGTACTCTTCGTCTGGTCGTGATACCTACGGTTCCTCCAACACTGGTGGCGACAACTTCGGCTCCTCGAACACCGGCAGAGATACCTATGGATCATCCAACACCGACAGAGATACCTATGGTTCTTCCAACACTGGCAGAGACAACTTCTCCTCATCAAACGACAACTACGGTTCTAGCAACACTGGAAACACTGGCTATGGATCAAGCAACACCGATGACTTTGGACACCACCACAAATCCGCTGGTGAACTTGTTGGCGATGATGACCTGAAGCCTAGACACGGCATCGAGAGAGACACTCACCACACCACTGGCGGAAACTACCCTGTAAGTTCTTGCATGAATCCTTCATGAGCTTTCCCTTATCTTTTGCACATCACTCTTGGCTCGAGCATGATTATATTGCTTGGCCTACCCTACCCTACCTTCTTCCATTGCTATTCTCTCACCTCAACACGATATACACATCAACATCACATCAGAAACAATCATGTTGAAGAAGTTGATTGTATGGAACTCTTGATTATGTTTTGAGTTCTTTAACATTTGAGATTGATCAAAATCTAACCTATTCATCGCATAGTCCACCGACGACAACTTCGGCTCGGGTGCCACTAGCGGCGCCGGTTATGGCAACAAGTCATCCTCCGGCCGCGATACCTTCGATGACTCCAGCAACACTCGCTTCGGCTCATCCACCGACACCGGTGCCTACTCAGGAAGCAACGACTACGGCTCAGGCACCACCGGTGGTGCTGGCTACGGCAACAAGTCCACCTCTGGTCGCGACGAATTCAATGACTCTAGCGATACTCGTTTCGGTTCATCCACCGATACCGGTGCTTACTCGGGTAGCAATGAGTACGGTAGTGGAGCTACTAGCGGTACTGGATACGGCAACAAGTCCTCCAACTACAACGACGATGAGAGCTCCGGCAAGAAGAGTGGTACGTTGATCTTTCCTTGATCCCTTCTTGATGACCTGTGTGCTGATATGCCATGTACAGATTCGACTGCCGGAAAGCTGATGAGCAAGCTCGGTGGTATGATGAAGAATGAGAAGATGGTCGAGAAGGGTGAGGCCAAGCGTGAGGCAGCCGGTGCTTACGGCAACGAGCGCTCCGACTACTAAGTGCCTGATGCAAGCCCGAGAGATATCTTGAGGGAGTAATAGCTCAGTTGCAGCCAGTATGATGCGCAACCAGAGTGTTAGTTTTTACGGCGTAATGACCAAATAGCAATCATGATATTTGTATGTTCAAAGCTTTCAGTCCAGAGTTGTGCAATGTGAGTGTTGAGACCAAGACTCTCTAGCGGACGTACTTGCCCATGAAACGTCTGTGGAAGTCTGATCTCAGCAAGTCGTTGACAAACTCCTTGCCCTTCTTGTCTTCTGTTCCTCTGGCCCGGTTCTTGAAGACGACATCGTCGTCCCATCTTCGCTTGACATCGTATGCTCCTGTGATATTGTTAGAACCTCGTAATCAAGGTTTCTCCAGACTAAGTGATCGTACCTTTGTTGAGAAGAGGGTTTCCGGTAGCAATGTCCCGCATCTGCTGCTCTTCCTCCTTAGCCGCCTGCTCGGCAGCTTCTCTTGCAGCCTGTTCAGCACGCTCGGCCTTGATCTTTGCCAACTCGCGCATCAGCTCAGCTTCATCGTCGTCGTCGCTTTCGTCGTCTGAAGAATCCGAGTCCTCTTCTGATGCATCGTCTGAATCGGCATCGACGTCGCGAGTCTCCTCCAAGACCCTGGTTCGTTTTGCTTCATAGTCTTCCTCATCCTGCTCGCCCTCTGCGTCTGCTCTATCCTCCAGACTGCGCTTTTGACCCTTTGCACTTTCGATTGCGAGAGTGGCTTTCTCTTCCTCTTGTTCGGGAGATAGTTCACGGCCTTCTTTCTTGGCGAAGTGACGGCGTTCGGCGCGCAGGAGTTCGGCGCGTAGGTCGCGGGCGGAGTGCTCGTCGGTGGTTCCTTGGGTTGCTTGACGGAACTTGAGGGTCTTGTGGGCTGGGAGAAGGCGCTGGTGGTATCCGGGACCGCGCAGGGAGTCCTTTCCGCGGGCGGGATCGAAGGTGGGACGATGTGCGGTAGTCATGGTGAGTTGATTGTGTGTTGCGACAAAAGGGTCTGGATGTGTGGATAGAGAAATGGTAGGTCGCAAAGTGATGGATGGTAAAGATGCAGGCGGGACAAGCCGTCGAGTCGGAGCTTGCTTGCGGCGAGCGGGCGTCACGACGGGGAAATGTTCAAGACTGGCAAAATATAATCGACGTTAACGTCATAGTCACTCACACACCACACATACACCATGCCGCGAGAAGTCGAACCATCGCTGAACGAGCGCCAATTCATCCGTGATGCTCTGTTCGAAAGCATCCGTCTCGATGGCCGTCAACTTGATCAATTCAGAAACCTAGACCTTCAATTCGGCGACGACTATGGCGTGGCTGATGTTCGTTTGGGCAAGACGAGGTGTGCAACAACATGCAAAAACCAGGGAGGCTATCTTACTGACAAGCATCCAGAGTCGTTGCAAGGATATCCGCCGAAGTCACCACACCCTTCCCGGATCGCAAGTTCGACGGCGTCTTCACCATCTCGACCGAGCTCTCACCCATGGCCTCTCCCGCCTTTGAAGTCGGTCGCCCCAACCATGCTGAAACCGTACTATCACGTCTACTAGAAAAGTCCATTCGTCGTTCTGGAGCTCTGGACACCGAATCCCTCTGCATCATCGCCGGCGCAAAGTGTTTCGCCGTGCGCGCAGATATACACGTTCTGGATCACGATGGCGGCTTGATCGATGCTTGCTGTATTGCCTTGGTCGCTGCTCTGCAACACTTCCGCCGTCCTGAGGTTGAGGTGCATGGAGAGGACGTTACTGTGTATGACAGCCATGAGCGCGAACCCGTCAAGCTGGCTATGCAACATCATCCTTTCTGTGTCTCTTTCTCCTTCTACCATGGCGGTGAGACGGTGATTCTGGATGCAAATCTTGCTGAAGAAAGCGTTCGCGATGGCGAGATGATTGTTAGTATGAACCGTCATGGCGAGGTCTGCCAGATTGCAAAGTATGGAGGTGTGCCTGTGGATCCTTTGACTACTCTCAACTGCTCAAACGTTGCTTTGGAAAAGGTCAAGGTTCTGCATCAATTCGTGCAGTCCAAATTGGATCAGGATGAGAAGAAGAGGGACAAGGGTGGTCTGATGGCCGAGCTGAATGCTGCAAACTCGAGAGAGCTTGCCAACATCCCTGGTTGAGCTTCTTGAGTAACAGCTTATGCCACCCACCACTACCTCATTCGCCTCCGAAACCCGAGGCTACGAGTCAACGAATAGCCAGCCTACATCTTCCCGCCCTCCGGCCAGGGAATAGGCACAAAAACCTTCAAGGGGCCAATCATCTGCTCGTCGCAAAGACAAGAAGATGTGGAAAGACATTGTACAAATCCATAATTGTCGTTTGGACTCTGGATCTCCTTGTGCATAGCATGGCAACATCACAATGTATGTCACAGAAGATGGAAGAATATAGATGAATAATAAAAGTCTGAGATCGTCAGTGTGAGCCGACGTTGGCCATTGATTTCTAATCTACCACGCTTGGAATTTTGGTTCGCGACCTCGTTACGCTTCTCAAATCACGACTGTCCGTGGGCTGACTATGCAAGAAGGACTGCTTCATATGCGAAACGAAGATTTGGCCAGTACGTCGGGGTGGCAGAGCAACGCCGCATGAAGTTGTTGCTCCCCCAGACTGTCAAATAGCTCAGCCTTGGCCCAAAGCGTCCCTTCCTTGTTCTGCGAGCCCTTCTGTCGTGTTCGTGCAGCCTGTGATCTTTGTCATGATGGCGTTGCGAAGCGGCTTCTATCAATATTCTCAGGCACTGCCGCGCCCAGTGTTTCGGCCAGCTTATGCAGTATATCCTCAGTATGCTCCAGATTGTGAATGACCGTCCTATGTCTTCAGAACGGTGCTCATTCGCGCTAATGATTCCGGAAATTCTTTTTCTGGTAGAACAGATCTGTCCTCGAACTACCCAGATTTATGATCTTGGGGCAGCCATCTCTGTCCTTTTCCAGACGGGTGCATTCGAAGCAGTAGAAGGCGTCGGAGATTCCCTGAGAGGTTGTGTCAGTGGGTTGAGCGAGAGAAAGAGGAGAAGATAGTATGCTTACCTCGCCACCGCAGACAAGGCACTTGTTCTGGTAGTTGCCAAAGGAGCATTCATCGCAGATGCGGACGAGGGTTGTGGGTCGGACGTAACTGTCGCATACAGGACACTTGCCGTCACATTTGTCGCAGAGACGGCCGATGGAGATACCTGCCGTTTTGCGGCACATTACCAAATCACTGTGTTCTTGTCAGTTCGTGCCTCTCCTTGATGCATTCTACGAGGGACGTACGGGTGATGGCGCGACATGATGACGGTGTGGGAGTGGGCGTTCGATAGTAGATCTGGAGTCGCCGAGAAAAGACGAAGGCAGTCGGTTCAGTCGTGAAGTGGTGCTCGAGAGAGTGATGTGGCGTGTGAGTTGGATGTTTGTGAGTTGTGGAAGTTGTAGAAGCTTCTCCATGCGGAAAGCGCGAGTGAGAGGAAGACGGAGATATCGGACTTTGCCAGAAGTTCGCTCATAGAAACACCGACGTAATCAACCAGCTTCACCTTCATCCACCTGCCACCAAACATCGTGAATACCACTCCACATCTCGTCGCAATCATGGTCGAGACGGCAAGCAATTCTCTGCTGTCCAGCAGCACCTCGGACTCTTCACTCTCGGTCCAGCTGCACCCACTGGTCCTTCTCACCATCTCCGACTACATAACGCGCCACTCTATGCGCAGCCAGCAAGGTCCAATTGTTGGTGCAATCATCGGTCAGCAGAATGGACGCACAATCACTATGGAGCAAGCCTTCCAGTGTAAGACCAAGGAAACGGGCGACAAAGTCTTGGTTGACGAAGAGTGGTTTGCCGAGCGTCTTGAACAATGTATGCTTCTGTTCGTCCGCTCTATACCATGCCATCATAGCTAACCACAAAACAGTCAAGGACGTCCACAAGGCTCCTCCGCTCGATCTGGTCGCCATCTTCACCCTCGCTCCTCCCTCAGGCCCTCTCCCCGATCATGTGCCTATCCTCCAGCAGTTGCAACACTCTTACAACGACTCGCTCATGCTCCTCCTCTTCCACCCTCAGACCATCCTTGACGGCGCCCTTACCGGTGGAAAACTACCCATCTCTATCTATGAATCTTACTATGAACCCGGCAGCGAGAATGCAGACAAGGGTCTACAGGTTGACGGCTGGGCCATGGGTCGCCAATTACAGATGCGTTTCCGTCAACTGCCCTTCGAGGTCGAAACTGGAGAGGCTGAGATGATTGCTGTCGACTTTGTTGCAAAGGGAAGCGGCTCCGCTACTGTCCACAATTCTGTCGCTCCTCCGTTAAAAGACAAGGGCCGCGCCGAAGGTAGTGCTGCTACCAATGACGTTCAACTCAGTGTCGCCGACGAAGAAGGTAGAGAACATTCACACCATCTTGTAGATACACAAGCTAATCACTCACAGTCATCTCATCTCTTACCGCCAAGTACAACGCCATCAAGATGCTGCACCAACGTATCAACCTCATCAAGGCCTATCTTGCCGAACTACCACAATCATACCTGACCGACGCCTCTATTTCCGCCGGCCCAAGCGATCCTCCTCTCAACCACCAACTCCTCCGCGAGATCTCCTCCATGCTCTCTCGCCTACCCTTGCTCGCTCCTCCCACCACTCACTCGTCGACCACAATCCTCATACCTGGCATGCCTCAATCCGCCCTCGCAACAGCCTCCGCACAAGAACAGTCAGACGTGCACATGGTATCACTTCTGGCCTCTCTCACTCGCACAGTAGCTCAAGCCAAAGACATGGGCTCAAAGTACTCAATTGTGCAGAAGGCAAAGACGGACAAGAACCACGCCGGTATGATGGGTGGTCGTGGTGGTTTCGGCAACTATGGCCCCGGACCTGCTGACGATCCTTGGGGTACCCCTGGTTTGACCAATGATGAACTCTGATGATTTGAGAGAAGCGAGTGGTTTACATTTTGACGAAATTCATGCATAGCTGCGGAGGCGTAATGGCGCATTAGACATCTCAGGGGGGCGGGCTTCCTATCTTATGTCTCTGTTGAGACCCATTGTGTTACAAAGATGTTGTTACACATATTAAGAATCAAATAACATTTCTTAAACTTGTTCATGTGTCTGTCGAGTGGATACTAGACAAAGGAATGAGGAAAGAGTTAGTAACAGAAAATAATGAAAGGGCAAGATTCTAAATTGTAAGTCGACAAAAGAAAGATGCAGTATGAATCATATGTGTCGTGTATAATCTTGGCCTCTCAAGACATCATTCCATCCACGCTTGCAAATCACTTTAACACTTAAGAGGGGCAACCCTTGCCAGGGACCCAGGTAGTAACCTTGAGACTGGAGAGAGTGTTAGTGAGCCGTATAGATGTTCAAAGACAGAAGAGAAAACATACGTTGCAGTCACTGTCTTGGTAATCTTGGATGTCGTGGTAGTCCGTTTGGTAATAGTACGAGTAGATGTTCCAGCAGTCTTTGTGACCGTGGTCTTGGTTGCGATTATGGTAATGGGTGCTGGAGTGATTGTTGTCGTGCTCTCCACAGTTGCTAGAAGACCTGTCAGCTTCTTGTCTTCGATTTTACAAGATATGTAAGGGACTTACTGTATGATGTCAGAGTCACAGGAGCAGCTGTGAAGCTGGATGTCACCGAGATCCAATGGGCAGTGTTGGTATCTGTTGATGTCACGGTAGCGCTATCAGGTGCACGTTTGGCAAGGTTGACCACGTTGCGTCTTGCAACTTGAACCACTTTGGTAATTTCGCGTCTGATTCTGGCACGACGAGCGACCGCTGCAGTTGGACTTGCAGAGGCAATGGCTGCCTGAGCGATGGAGAGGAGTTTGGGATCTGCTGAAGGATCTGCGGTCATCGCTGCAAATGCTACGGCACAGACTTTGGTCTCTGTATAGGTCTTGATGGTGTAGGTGAAGCTTGTGGTGGTGCGTTTGACCGTTGCTGTTGATGACTTGGTGATAGTCTCGCGAGGTGGGTAATAAGTCACTGTCTGTGTCTTTGCATTGCTAGCAAGACTGGTGACCGATTCAGGTGCGAGAGTTGTTGATTCCAAGTCTGTGACTGTAGCATTCACAGTGGATGTAGGAGTTTGGGTGACAGATAGAGTAATGGTAGGAATGACAGTCGTGGTGACTTGTGCGCCGACACTGAGATGCAAGTGGCGGTTGGCATTGAAGCTGCTGCCGTTACCGTTGTTGTCCAGAAGTACAAGAGTCCAGTCACCAGAATACATCTGGTTCTTCAGAATAGGACAGGTAGAGGTGGCATCAGTGTAGTCTGGTGTGGTCGCAACGTCTGAACAGAAGATTGATTCGTTCTTGGGAGTAATCAGGATGACACGAGCAGGTTCCGCGCAGTCATAGAACTCTGATACAGAGGTAAAAGATTCATTGGAGTTGATGTTGATAAAGTAGCTCTTGTTGTTCTTGAAGTCGATACCGTATGATTCACAGGCACTGGCGACTTGGGAAAGTGCAAGTCCGACGGTCAGTAGAGAAGTCCACATGATGTGAGGATGTCCTAATCAAAAAGATCGTTGCTGTGTTGATAGCTCGATGATAATCAACCCAGTTGTACCTGAGTCCACTTTATACTCCGCGAGGCCGTGATATATCGGAGGATAGTGGCTCCATTTTCGTTCGTATCAGACCTACAAGTTCAGCAGAAATAGCACATGCTCCTGGGATTCTTCATCAGTACCCCTACACTGCCTCGTGAGAGGATTCTCGCCGCATGGGTTGCAGACTTGCAGGCTCGAATCTGACATCAGAGACCCGAAGGGGATAGTCCCGAGTCGGCGAGCAGGAGTAAAGATGTCCCGGACCTCCTGACCGGAAGTCTGGAGCCCAATATCATGGTTCAACGCGCAGCCTTACACTTATAGACACGAGTGCCGAGAAGTACAAACATGCTGCGATGCAGGGTTGGTATTGAAAGAAGGCGGTGTGGCACGCGGCAGAAGTGGACGACGATCCCTTCGGAGGCTCCGGACGACGCCATATTTGGAAACTGCACTCCTGACTGGCTTCCTTGAACTTCAACTTCACGTCAGCAAATCGATTTCAAAAACATCCATGATCTTCGATTGTAGACGTCACCAGTCATCACGAGATGCGATCCATGCACATTCGAGCCTCATGCCTCAATGTGTATCTTTTACCTATCGTGACACGTGGCTGAGCTTGTCCGGGACCTCCTCACTTGCGAAGTGGTGAGAAAACAAGCGGAACCTGGCGCATGTCAGAGCCGGACCCGCGGTATCCTTCTTTGAGAGAGCAGTTCGATCAGACAGCCATTCTGCAAAGCAAATCCACATGGCGTGCTGTTGATATTAATTGTCTGCATAGAATGCTTGACTATGACAACTCCTGACACAAGATACTGATAGCAAATTTCTACATACACGTATTCGATACGGCTCTCTACGGCTCTCTACGGCTCTCTCATGAACGATAACTATGTACCGAACGACCCCTCGGTCGGTAGAGAATAGAGTTCTGCGGTGTACGTTCTCAATACAGAATACGATGTCACGCTACGACTCCTGCATTTCATTCCGTAGCAGGGAATGATATGGTTGGTCTATGACAAAATCAGCCTTGGTATTCATCGAACCAAAATATCTTCCCAGACTCTGGTAGTTGGAGGGGCAAAGAGGGTCACGTTGTGCACGCGCTGAAGAACGTGTGCCTATCGGGAAATACAATCTTGCCTCACTAAGTAAAGTTCTTATGGCAGACCGGTCATCGGGCAACTGTCACGCCAATCAGAAGCACTTTATGGGTACTCCATGTTCCCTCCGCACTATTTCTGATAGCAAATATGCCAGCATACTCCTGTTGCTGGAGCCTGATGTATTGGATGGACGAGTGGGTCTGCAAATCGCAAATGCTGACTTTGCAACAGTCTATTGAGAAATAGGCAGGCTATCTGACTTGCAGCTCCTCCTTCATCCCGATGAAGAATAAGGGAAACATCTTCATTTCGTCCATGACGATAATCGATTTATTGCCCTCGATATCTACACGAGATCCGTATCTTGCCAATGTCAGACTATTTTGGTCTCATCAGCCCTGTAAGCAGTAGGCTGTACACGATATGTCTATCAGGCAAGTACAGGTGTATAAAAGTTGCTTACCCGCCTGGAGATGACTACAATACCTCAAACTTGCTCAATCGTTCGCAAGCATGCATCTCTTGCGTACTCTTCCCCTTTTTGCTTCCTTGACCGCTTACGCTGCTGCTTCGGCGGCCGTGAAACGCCAGGCTTCTTCAACTACTTCTTCTGCTGCTCGCGCTTCTACAACTTTGACTCCAGACGATGCTGATACGGAGTGCTCCAACACTGCCAGCAGTCGTGCATGCTGGGTATGAGGCTTCATGCTCTTCCTTCATCATATACTAATATGTCCAGGGCAATGGATTCTCGATTGCAACCGACTTTGACCAGAAGTGGCCTGATACCGGCAAAACTGTGCCATATACATTGGACATCACGAACACCACGATCGATGTCGATGGTACTGGAGAAAGATTGGTCATGTTGATCAACAACCAGTACCCAGGACCAGTCATTAGAGCTAGTTGGGGAGACTGGCTCGAAATCACGGTCAACAACCACTTAGACGCCAACGGCACCGGAATTCACTGGCATGGCATTAGACAGTACGAAACGTGCGATCAAGATGGTGTCCCTGGAAGTATGTCTACCGTACAGTACAGATTTTGCCATCCAAGACTTACGTATTCCCAGTAACCGAATGTCCAATTGCACCAGGACACTCTCGCACGTATAGGTTCCATTGCACTCAGTACGGCACCAGCTGGTATCACTCGCATTGGAGTAAGTTGACCAACACCGAGTCTTCATATCAGTACTGACAATCATGATAGGTGTTCAGTATGGTGTAGGAACCCTCGGCACGCTCGTCATTGATGGTCCTGCTACGGACAACTACGATGAAGATCTTGGACCTTTCGCAGTGACGGACTGGTATGATGAAACTGCTTTTTTCAACTACCCTGGGTCACGCAGTATACCTCCACAGGCCTACACTGGTCTCGTGAATGGTATGAACGTCAGCCCTGACGGAACCAAGGGCAAATACTTCAACGCTACCGTTCAACCTGGCAAGAGATATCGTCTACGACTCATAAACACATCTGTGGACAGCGCCTACATGGTTTCAGTTGATGGCCACCCTTTCACAGTTATCACCAGTGACTTCGTCCCTGTTATGCCTTATGTTGCGGATCGAGTCTTTGTGGGAATCGGACAGAGACTTGACGTAATCATTGAAGCTAATCAGACCGCCGGTAACTACTGGTTCAGGGCAGATGCCCCTGCTGGTGGATGTGGAAACGCCGACGGCATCAAAGCAATCATCCATTACAGCAATTCAACCTTCGGAAATTCTACTAGCACAGCCTGGGACAGGACCGGAGCCAATGCAGATAGATGCACGGATGAATCTTACCAGTCGGACAAGCTTACACCTTACTGGGACAGTTTCGTTCCTTCCGATGCCTTGTTAGCGAACCCTGAACTCTTGACTGTGCAAGCTCAGGAGGCTGGCGTCCGAACCGACGGTGCGACCATCTTCAGTTGGGCCATCAATACTACCGCCCTCAATGTGGATTGGGACAAGCCGATTCTAGAATATGTTCAAGAAGGTAACACAAGTTATCCCGCCTCTGAGAACCTGATCAACGTGCCCGATGTCGACTGGACGTACTGGGTGCTCCAGGAGATCCCAACTCCAAAGGGACTGCATTTAGACATTCCCCACCCCATCCATTTGCATGGGTAAGTCAGAACTTTGGTACGCCTCTAAAAGCATCACTGACCCAACCATAGACATGACTTCTACGTACTAGGTGCCAAGGAAGGCAGCAATTATACTAACGATCAAGCGAGCGAGTTGAACTTCAAGAACCCACCTCGTCGCGATACCGCTATGCTTCCTACAGGCGGTTGGTTAGTCCTTGCCTTCGAGACCAACAATCCCGGTGCTTGGATCATGCATTGCCACATTGCATGGCATGTAGCCGACGGTCTGGCAACACAGTTCCTTGAAACACCCGGTCAAATCAAACTGGACTCTTCCTTCAACGACATATGTTCGACTTGGCGCGATTACTATCCTGAGAAATCATACTGGACGAAGGACGACTCTGGTGTTTAGACCAAAATATGAAGATTGCCCAATGACCAGAGTTTGACCATCGAGCTCTGGAGGCAGAAGGTGCTCAGAGAGGCGCACGGTATCTTGTCTAATAATTTGCGCAACGTTCACATCATTCCTTCCTTATCAGATAGATGGTGTTCATGTACGAGAATAATCCCGCCTCCATAATAGAATCTCATTTCCCTCTTGGCCGCCATGCCACTTCATGCTCTATCAAGGTCGGAAACAGCGGAAGCTTGCACAGCGTAACGCCCGTCAGGTCCCTGGCTGGCTTGACATGTCAGACTTGGGTGATGCCAGATCTTGTTCGACACGAGTCAATGGCGTTGGAATAGACCAGTGATACGCGATGCCCCTGCACACGTTGGGTGCAGACATGTGCGGTTCTGCTCCTTCCCTTTTTGCTCTCTGTCGAAATAGTGTAGATTTCACGCCCAGAAACCGCATCGATGATCTCCTCAAAATCGCCCGGGGCCCGCTCGGTACATATAGCTTGCATGGAGGGTAATCATGTTCTTCGAAAGGTAGCATTCACACACCGGTCAGACAAGTCGAGATTAGGCGGCAACATTCGGCAGTATCGTCCAAGAAAAAAAAAACATTAAACCAAGTTCCGAGAATCTATATTATTCATTACATCTAAAGCTTTCCCTTGGCCATGTTTGCCAACATCTCCCTGCCTGTGATCCTGGTGGTGTGCCACAGAGTAGGGAAGTCGAGGGTGCTGGTAAGACCATCGGCGAAACCGAAACCAAGCATGGGAGGAATCCAACCACGAGCGTACTCGAGAGCAAAGCAAGCGTCGTCCATCTTGTATTGCTTGACCTCGCCACGGCGCAAATGATGTACGCTGCCTTGAGGGTACACTTCAGGTTCGTAAAGGCCAGCGGCAGGTGAGTAAGCGGTTTGGGTTCCCTTCAGAATGTGGAAGTAGTCGTCTGCGGTGTGGCGACCGGTGTGTCCTTCAGTTCCAATGGCGGTGCCTGACGGATTTGTTAGTCTTTTGTGATTTTCCGCCAAATAATTGCGAAGACTCTTACCGAAAATGATCAAATACTCAGTAATACTGGCGTGAATGATGTACATGGCACCCATTGCACCGCCGGCATTGTTGAAAACCCATTCCTCGTTCAAGTTGACATATTCGCCGGCAGGACCCTGGCTGAGTTCGCCAACAATTTGAGCAACAACGGCCCTAGTATCGTTTCCGTGGTTTGCGATTGCTCTCTGCGAAAGGTCGTGCAATTGCTTTGTGTCGAAAACGTAAAAACTTTGGAGGTTTTGTTCCATAAAGTAAACAATGGCGGAAAACAGGGCGATAAGGACCGCGATGATGGAAATGGTGTTTGCGCGAATGTTGCTTTGCGCGCTCGACGAGCCGCTGTTCTTTTTGACTGCCATTTTGGTTTGGTAGGTTGTTTAGAGGAAGGAGAAGCGATTCCAGAGTTCCAATTGCCCTCCTTACTCCTATCGGTTTTGTAACATCAAAGACGACATCAACACAAAAAAATCAGCCCATTCCGTATCTCCGAATTCAATCTCCGGGTATTCGGTTGAGGCCCGTGCATACTTTTTATAGGGGTCCTCCGCGAGCATCCGCGGCTATCGTAGGGCTGCATGTTGACCGCTTGATTTTTGGAGTCGACAATGCTTGTTTCGAACAGAAAAAACATTAATCGAAATAGGACTTTGCAAGGCACATCTCATTCCCAAGTGAACCGCAAAGCTGAGTGATGATACCGGTAAAGCTGACAAGGGACATGGTCGCCGTGCCATTGTGCCGCTGCCACTGACGCGTGCGTGGTTCGTCCAAGATGAAGGGGCGGTCTCTGCGACTTGTACCCTCACCAGAATGTTTTGAGAATGTTTGCGTTACCCGTGGACGCCTTCGCAAGGCTCAGGCTCTACGATGAACGTATGCATACGTCGAGATAAGTATCTTCGAGAACTTCGGCCAACTCATAAGGCTTCCTCGCCTATGCCATCAGCACGGGATGTCTCTATTGAAATACTAATCTCTGTCCAGTGAAGGTGGCCGCTCGGTCTACTAACAGACTTTGACCGTCAGCTCATGTATGCACTGCTTACTATCGATTAGAAGCCTGGATGCATTCTGGAGACAATACCGACCAATGGTGTGCAGTAACAGTCACTCGAGCCTAATTACAAACTATCCTCCGAATGTCGCGGTGTCAATGGCAGTCACACAGTAGAAAAAGGCCGCCTAAATTCGACTGTGTATGAGCCTCTCTCTCACGAGAGATATTTCTGGTCGAGCTGTGGCCGCAGCTTCAGCTCTCTCTCGCAAGCCCACATTTCTCTCACAGGCGGCCAATCGCTATAGAAAAAAGAAAAATGAGACTCGCTCTGCCGTTGCTCAAGCCCCCAGAAGCTACATGGTCATGTATGTATTGCTCGACCGACCTGGTCCTTCTATCGATTTAGAAGCAAGCGGGGAAGTAGAAGCCTCCATGCATGAAGCCGTAGCTGCATGACTGCTGAGCGAATCAACTTCTTTGGACCAACAGCCTTGTCACTCGAGTATGCTCACGGCACACGAGCGTGATGTGTCATATCCCGTATTACTGCAAGACCAGGACAGGACCATTTCCTTTTTTGTTCATGCAGCTAATCGTGGTTCCGATGGTGATAATGCAGCGTCCGCCCTTCTTGTCTTACATCTTTTTTTCTCCGTAACTTTATGCTGGAGAGATCCCCAGATCGTGTTACACCAAGATGTCCAACCAACCAAGAGTTTCTGGGTTCACGTGCGTCTAGCGAGATCATCGTTTGATGTGTTCTGACCAGAGACAGGGAAGCAATTTCACCTTACGGAGAAGACATGCATCCTACATTGTCGTCGACACATTCAACTCATCCCCCATCTTATCAGCAATGGCCAGAATACAACAGCAACAACGTCTCACCACAAGATCCTGCCGATATGAGCTTCGGTCACAAGTATCGACCAATGGACGACAATAACATTTCATCAGGTCTTGAATCGGTCTGGGCTGGGGAAGGTGACAAGGAAGTCGTGATGGGATCAATACCAAGAGAGATGCCTACACTGGAAACACCACCACCTGAGAAGAAACCAGCACGTGTTTGTGGTCTTAGGCGCATACTCTTCTGGCCTCTGCTCGCTGCGGCCTTCGCAATAGTCATTGGGCTTGCTGTTGGTCTGGGTGTGGGACTTGGAGTGAAGCACAAGACCACGAAGGCGTCAACAACACTAGCCAAATCTTCCGACTACTATATTGGAGGTGCACTTGATCCAGCTTACTACTCGAAGGAAGGTGCTTTCAATGGCAGTGGCTTGGCATTGTCATCTCAGTCTTTTGGCTCAGGCGAGTACGGCGAGCTCGTTCTTTACTTCCAACACTATTCTGGATCCATCAGATGGCAGAGGCTGACGCCGGACAATGGCTGGCTTGGAGGGACCGCCTCGGAGGTCGTCGCAACGGATGCGAAGAACAGCACTCCTTTGAGCGCGGTGGCTTACAGCTTGAACGGGGTATCCACAGTAAGACTCGGACCGATCCTGATTCGTTCTCTCGCTGATTCGTTCTCTCGCTGATTCGCTCTAGTGGCATCTCTTCTACATTGACAATAGCAATCGTCTCCGAGAAAAGATAAACAGCAACGCTACCAACCTTTGGGTAGAAGGCCCATTGACTGGGGAGAACCATACGGTCCTCGATGCCGATCAAGTTGGCATGCAAGCTTGCTGGTATGGTAACGACTATGGCGATGCCGATTACAAACACAGTCCTTTGCCAAATCAAGGCAATAGCACTACCAACAGCACCACAGGCTCTACCACAGACGTGGGTATGCACATCTGGTACGCCTCGGACTCCTCGACTTTCCAACAGCTAGGCTGGCGTAATGGCGACCAAAATTGGACGTGGCAACAATCCTGGCAAAACAAGAACGGACATGCAGGTTTAGGGTGTTACTCTTGGGGCCCTGGCACGACAACCTATGTTATGATGGTCAACTCTCAAGACACAGTAGAGGTCTGGTGGAAAGACACCAACACCAATACTTCGTCCTCGGCCAGCCATCCAATCAATGAGTGGACAAATAGCTCAGTGGCGATCAACAACGTCCATCCATCAACGAGCTTGGGCTACACAAACGCTTTCTACGCTCAAGGAAAAGATGGTTGGATCACAGGCTACAACATTTCCTGGGCATCTGAGAACACTTCCATCACCGGCCATCTCCCAGTGAATGAACCAGGCCTATTAGGGACACATCTAAGTGTCACGACACTGCCTGATCAAAGTGGAGGAGACAGTCTGTGTGTGTTTTATCAGACGAACGGAAGCGACGTCACGTTTGCGACCCGAGATCTGGTTCAAGGTGCTTGGACGGCGGCAACGTTGCAAGTACCCAATTCATGATTTCTTGATGATGATACGCCGATTGCACCGCAGTGAGTATCTTGTTGCCGAGTATATATCTTGGAAGACTGTCTGGCATAAAGTACGAGTTCAAATTATACTCTTTTATTAATTATCTGTTGTGTGCATTACACTTGCAACTTCCTTATTAGAGACAGCTCCTCTCCTTCGATTCCACTATTTCTTACAAGCCGGCAAAGTCTTGACCTTTGTCGTCTTCGTCAAATTCGCCACATCCTTAACATACTGTCCCCAACTTGCCGAAAAGTCCTCATATCCACTGCTAGTAGTAATATACGTACCATTATACCCGGCCGCAATGATATTCTTCGTATCCGCATTCAACTTTCCATTCGCATTCTTCGGGAAATCGTGAATAATCACCGTGCTCTTCTGCCTCAAGCATTCAGGAATCTTCTTGTTACCACCAGCACTCCAATCCGCATACGAATTCTCATACGCATTCACGTAATCAGCGTAATCGTAGAATTTAGCGTCGATGGGGATGCCAGGGTTTGTCCAGACTTTTTGGTGTGATTTTGGCATTTTCTTGTTGACGTAGGTGTGGAGGTCTTTCATGTAGGAGAGTTGTTTGAGCTCGTATGGTGCTTCGTCGACGAAAATGCCATCGAGATGGATATCGGACTTGGTGGTCTTCTTCCAGGTTGAGTAGGTGGCGATATCCTTTTGGACGTCTGCGGCTTTGCGCTTTCCGTATTCGATGTGGACGTAGCCGAAGAGTTGGACATTGCTGTAGGAGCGGAGTGAGGTTACTGCTGAGACGATCTCGGGTTGTGAGGCACCGTCTGAGGGCCCAGAGTTGGGGTTGATGATGATGTTGAAGGTGGTGTTTGGTGATGCTGAGATGGCATTGTAGAGGGGTTGCCAGGCATTGAGGGTGGGCCAGATGTACAAAGGTACGGCGACTGCCATGGCTAGATTGACCATCTTGAAAGAATCCCGAGTGTTTTGTTCTTTTGCTGGACTGTGTCTTGCAAGGCGAATCGAAGGCTCGATGAGAGATAGTTGCAAAATACAGGATATGAGGAATGCAAGAACGCGACGAGACAATTGGAAGGAAGGAACGATATTTACCTTCTATTTAGCAAGACCTACCGAAAAACATTTGCGTTGTCACTGCCTCATCCTTCGAGGAGAAATCGCAACGAGATGTCTTAGGCTTCCAATATACTCGAAGGGGTAGTGAAACGTTCTGTGTAACGGTTGATAGCACACACTCCAGACACACTTGCCATACCACTCCCGACGGTAGTTGAATTACAGTTATGTCAGTAATTCATCTCCTGAGTAACATGAGTCTGTGCATATTCTAAGAAACATAAGAGTGGTAGAGATGTCGCGTTCATCGCTAACTGGACGCGTTCTAGCGCTGCGACCGTCGTGCGCGACAGACTTCGCATCGCCTCCACCAACAGAGGTCTACCGCGAAATAAGCAGAGATTAAACCTCTACCATACCACGAGATCAAGTTGGAACCAGGTACAGAGCATCAAAGCCCCATTCAATGACGAATTGTAAGTAGAGTTCGTGATAGAAAACAGGAGACAAGGTTGAGCAGCCTCCGCCAGTGCCAAGCATAGTTCCAGCCTCGTGCACCGCAGGTTTGATGCCTTCGAAGCTTTGCTGTTGGCAACATGATGCAGATAATTGGCAACAACTATCATGTCGTTCCTTCCCACCGACCTCTTGCTCTGCATAATCTCGACGATACATTGATATCGAAGCAAAGCTCGAACAAACAGGTATGCTAATGGTCGAATGGATGTGTGATCCCATCGAAAAGAATATTGGTCGATGATTACTCGAAATGGATTGTGGTTCTTGCGAGTGACTCCATGCCATCTTACATTCAACATTGCAAGTGGTCAAAAATGTGGCAGTCGCGGTCGTTTAGACTTCCCACCTATAACATCAACTCCAAGACTGCCTGGAGGCACTCAAACTCTCTTGAAAACGAGAGGGAACAGTTGTAGCGCCATCAAACCAACTCGAAAGGTTAAGTCAGGGTGTTACACCTAGCGAGGGACTTGGCAGATCATTGATCAGGACTATCTTACTGCTTGCTGGATTCAACCCAGAATTGTACGATCATCGGCGAAGAAGCAACCGGGTATACAAGGACGTCCACATGTTCATAACTTTTGGTGCTCAATGGAAGCAAAAGCTTGTATAAATGTATGATGTATATACACAGGCCTTGGGAGACCCTCTCTCTTTTTTGCTAATGATCTAAAGCAGAACAATGCCGGAAAAATATACTAGGTGTAACAAGCAACAAACAATAAGCCGACAGAACTCCTATTGAAACAGCCAACCTAAGCATCAACATCAACCAATTGGCGCGCCTTATGCGCCTTCTCAGCCTCCTTGATCAAAATATCGAAGTCGCCAGACATTTCACACATGCCCTTGAAGATACCGCTGTCCATTCTGATGAGGTCCCAAGGGGCGCCGAACTCGATCAGCTCACCCTTGTCGAGAACCAATACCTTGTCGTAGTCAACAATGGTCTGCAGGCGATGAGCAATAGTGATGGTCGTGTTCTTAATTTCACGAATGGTCTCTTGAATCTTAGCATCAGTGGCGTAATCGATAGATGCAGTTGCTTCGTCCATAAGCAGGACCTTTGGGTCCTTGAGCAAAGCACGTGCCAAACACAGAAGTTGGCGCTGACCTTGCGAAAGGTTGCTACCAGACTCTGCAACCGGTGAGTAGAGGTTGGTGAAGATGTTCTTGTTCTCCAGTGTGGCGGCGGGGGAGTCAGTGGCGGTCTCGGTGGTGTCACCGCCATTTGTCGGTGTTGGGGCACGCGACGGTTCGGCGGAGGCAGCACCAACGAGTTGTGTTCGTCGTAGTGCGGTGAAGATCTCCTCGTCAGTAAACAGACCGAAGGGATCGAGGTTACTTCTGATAGTGCCAGTGAAGAGCGTAGGATCTTGAGGAACCATGACGATGTTCTCACGCAAGTCCTGAAGGCCGATCACACTAACATCAACATCATCAATGATGATGCTTCCCTTCTCGGCTTCGAGAGCTCTGAAAAGAGCAAGAGCCAACGAACTCTTACCCGCACCTGTTCTACCCACAACACCAACCTTCTCGCCAGGCAAAATCTTGAAGCTGAGGTCCTTGAGCACCATGTCGAAATCGCTGCGGTATCTAGTGCTGTAATCTTTGAACTCGACAGCACCTTGACTAGGCCAGTCGGGCAAGGGCTTCTTGTCTTCGATCTGGTATGGCGCTTCTTGCTCGACCTCGAAGTATTCCTTAATACGCTCGACAGCGTTCATGTTTTGCTCGTTCATCGAGTAAAGTCTGACGAACCACAAGACGTTTTCGGTGAAAGTAACAGCGTACGTCATGGCCAGACCAGCAGCACCGGCATCGAGCTTACCGACGCTCATGATGACGAAAGAACCAGTGAAGAAGGACACCAAAGCACCAGTTACATCAACACGGAATGCGAGCCAACGGTTAGTGCCCCAACCGTAGATGAAAGGTCTTGAGTGAGTGTTGACCTTCTGCATATTTTCGCGAATGAAGCGACGTTCGTCACCATAAGCTCTAATGGTTGTCATGCCCGACAGGGTCTCGCCGAATTGTTGGTACAGAGGGCTGCGTTGCACAGACTCGAGACGCTTGAGGTCGCGAGCAGCGTTGATGTAGAAAGCGCCGATCATGAAGTAGAGAATGCTGATGAAGACACCAGCAATCAAGAAACGAGGTGTGATGACCGAGATAAGAATGACAGTAGTGATGATCGAGGCCATGCAGTGGACTACACCAACTGCGACGGGAGCGATCTCTTGGTCAATGGCCTCAACATCCTTGGAGAATCTGTTCATGATCTGACCAAGAGGAGTGGAATCGAAGAAGCGGAACTTGGCATGTGTGACAGACTCCATAAGCTTTCTGTGAATTCTCTTAGAAGCAACCAGAGATCCATAGAAGAGAACACCCTCGCGAGAGACTGTGATGAGCATGTAGATAAGACCGAGAATACCGTAGACAGCAAGGTAGTAGGAGACATCGACATCGTTGGAACTCTCTGCACGGATAGAGAATTGATCGGTAACGTTGGAAGTGCCGAAAGAAGGCAGACCCCACAGACAGGATCCACTCTTGACGCAAGAAGCTCCGCTGCCGATACCGCTGAAAACGTGAGTGAGCTGGCGAGGTTCGGTGTAGACACCCATGACAGACATTTCACGTTTGTCGGCGTAGGCGTTGGCCCATTGACGAATCCAGACGTTGGTTGAGACTTGCGAAACTTGCTGAAGGGCAAACATCATGGCAGTCACCACCCAGTAGTACCATGTGCCCATGTAGGAGAAGTACATGAGGATGACCTTGAAACTGACACTGCCTGTAGCCTTGGTTTCGACAGGAGCGGTAACATCACCAATATCCTTGTTCATGCCAGGGATATCCTTAGTAACGACCTTGTGGAGAGCATTCTCCTCGTAGTCAATGGCGTCTTCGGTGGCCTCTCCGTTGGCATCACCATTCGCGCCAAAGGCCTTGTCACCACCGATGCCAGAAGGTACGCGGGATGGGATAACGGATGCTCCGCCTTCAGACTCTTCCAAGGCCGTGCTAAGGTCTTCGGTGAGCTTTCCAGACATGATGACGTCTCTGGCACTACCTTGAGTACTAACTCTGCCGTTGTCCAAAACGGCGGCAAATGCAGCATGGGGGAGACAGAGGGTAGTGCTGTGAGTGACCAAGATACATGTCCTGTTGAGCATGAGAGGGCCCCTGAGAGCCTTCTCGAAGATCCACTTTGAGGTATGGGCATCGACTGCGGAAAGAACATCGTCGAGGAGGACGTGTCTGGCGTTGCAGTAAAGTGCACGAGCGAGAGAAATACGCTGCTTCTGGCCACCGGAAAGAGTTACACCCTTCTCACCGACAAGAGTTTGGTCACCACCATCGAGAATCTCGAGATCACGCTGCAGAGAGCAAGCGACGATGACATCCTTGTAGCGTCTGGGGTTCCAGGGGCTAGCGAAAACAATGTTCTCCTTGATAGTTCCGTTGACGAGCCAGGCTTGTTGGGCGCAGTACGCGACACTTTCAACCAGTCCAGTGTCGGGATCAGTCTTGAGTCCCTCTCTGCTTTGTCCACCAGGCAGGTACACATGACCACCAAGTTTAGACATTTCTCCAAGAAGTGCCATAAGAAGAGATGTTTTGCCACTACCGGTAGGACCGACAATGACGTTCAGTTCGCCAATTCGGAAGCGCATGTTGAGATCAATCATCTTGAAGTCATCGGCTTCAGTGCCGCCACCCCAGCTGAAAGTCGCATTTTCAAATCCAATGACATGGTTTCCATCCTCGTCAAACTCCTTGTCTTGGAGTTGGTTGTATTTGTCGGTTTCAGGCTCGTTCAGATATTCCTCGATACGGTCAACAGACACCTTGGATTCCTGAACGTGAGCGACCATATCGGCAAGCTGGTCCAAGGGAATGCGCAAAAGACTGAAGAGCGAGAGAGCGGTGAAAGCAACAGATGGGACCAGATCCTTCTTCTCGACCATGGTGTAAACGAGGAAGGTAAGGAAGGTAATGACCATAGGAGCTCCTCCCCAGATAGTGGCTGCGGCGGCCCAAACGATGTATCTGTTACGAAGGTTCTTGAGCTCAACTGCCCTCTTCTCGTCGACCTGACCAAGGAAACGCTGCTCCCAAGCAAAGTACTTGATAATTCGAATGTTGGTCAGCACTTCGTTGGTGGTGTGAATACGAGCATCGGTAGCTGCAAGAATCTTCTTCTGAGCCTTGGTGAACTGTTTGGCGATGAAGAGGTTGATAGGGAGAAGCAGTGCCATCATAACGATACCAGCGATACTGCTGTAACCCAGAATACTGTAGAGAAGGTAGATGGCCAGGGCGAATTGAACAGGTGTCTCTGCCCAGAGGAAATGCAGGTAGGCGCAGATTTCACTGACCTTGAAGGCATCGACGGCCATCAAGTTGATGATTGTACCAGAGTTGACCTGTTCAGTCTCTTCCTTCTTTGGGGCATCCTTGGTGGCCTCCGAGGTCTTCTTGCCCTTGTAGAATGATTTGACCTTCTTGAGGATGGCGTCCTTGACGGATCCTTTGGGTGCAGGAGGTTCGTTGTCGTTCTTCTTCTTCTTTTCTTCCTCACCAAGCACCTTGTCTCCAGCTGCAGCAGTCTTACGGCGCAGAGCTTTGGTGTAGATTTCACCAATGATAATGGCACGCAGACGGATACAGGTCTTTCTGCCAACCCAGAGCGCCTGACCACCGGAAAGAGCAGAGACGAGACCAGAAACGAACAACAAGATAACGTAGAACCATGCAGCGTTGACTGGAGTGTCAGCTGGGTTCTCAACGTACTCCAGGATGACCTTGAGCAGAAGAGTGGGAACGAAAAGGTTGACACCAGACAATGCGGCCCATGCAGCTTGGACGAGCAATCCACGCTTGAAGTACTTCAACAAGTGCCACGCGAGAATCGAAGTTTTCTTGACCTGGCGGTAGTCGAGGAGAACGGCTTCGGCCTTGTCTCTGGGGTTGAGGTTCCAGACGTCGGACAATTCGGTGGTCTTTTTGTATCCCCTCCAGATAATGGGGTCGAGCCAGGAGAAGGTAGCGAGAGAAAGTACACTAGCGAGAGATTCTCTTGAAGGCTCGATGTCGCCCTCGTACTCGAGTTCAACGGGCTTGTTGCCCTTGCGTGAGGTGAGCATGATCAGAGTCAGCAGAGTGGTAAGGGTAAAATGAGTGCTCGTGAGCGCTTGGGCACCCATAGAGACAGGGTGGATCATTGCTGAGCGGAAGAGAAGGAAGGCGCAGACCCACTGGGTGGCGTAGAGGAAGCCGGTGTGGTACCAGAGCTTGTTAAACGAGTAGTTGTTCGTGCTGGAAAAGTAGAGGCGCAGAGTAGTCAGGACTGCAACGTACGACCACAGAGCGGTACTGCAGATGATTGTAGCCCTGCTCCAATTCCAAATGCCAGTTGCACATGCAGCAGCATTGATGCCAACCTCGGCCAAGACAGCAAGCTCTTCAATGACTGGAAGGAGAAGTTGTCCACGAGGCTTGTCAACGACAGACATCTCAGTGTTACGGGTGCGAACGGTACGGATGGCGAGATGTTCATTTCTGTCGAACTCGTCCGAGTCATCGTCGGTGTCTTCGCCATTTTGAGTTGCGGGAATGCGAAGATCCCAAGGATGGGGATGTTTAGGATTAACAAGTTTATAGGCATAGGCATATTTCGAGTTGAGGGCGGTTTGGATTAGTTGGTAGGTAAGATATAGTACGGAGATTGCGCTCGCGATGAGGGGGATGATTCCCATGAGGTAGCTGGAACATGGTCAGCACTGTGTCTCTGAGACAAGACATGTCTGTCTCTCATTGACCGAGAAGAGAACTCACTCATTCTGGAAGCAGTCGGTGAAATCATCACTCCTCCAGACAGGGCCCTTGCATTGTCCCCAGTTCAACATGGCGGGGATTGCGCCAGAACGTGGCAGCGTGGATACAAGGTGTATGCGTGTTTCGCCGCTCTCTCAAGCAATGTTTCTGATACGGCCAGCTGCTCGACTCGTGCACGTCTCGAACTCTTTTAGACGACAACGACAACAACCACCAGAACTTCGAAGTGTTGTGTAACAGCGACGCTGCGATGAAAAGGTTGACGAAGGATGCAGAGGCCAATCGCGCTCGGTTCGGCCTGACTGCCCGCTAGCTTTATCTGCGTCACTTCGGCAGGGCTTGTCCTAATTTAAGCTCGCCAATCCTGACCCTCTTGACTCGTTCGATTGGCTTGTCGTGCTTGAACACCTGGAGAAAGTCGCGTTTGGAAAGAGAAGATCACAGCTCGAGGGCGGTCGCCATAGTCATATTAGAACCTCTCATGAGTGCCCTCCTGACCGGTGTCTATTGTTAATGCAACACGTACTACCGCTCTGGATAATCTTTCCTCCTGACTCATACAGCTACCGCAAAACGATCTATCACCGGTTTCCCAATCAGGCAGGACAAAAAGTTTGCGGAGTCCTATACGAGTATAGCCGTCCACACGATAACTCATCAGGATTCAAAGAGAAGGAACGAGGGTTCAGAGATACGGCAAAATTTGTTAACAGACCGCTATACGCCATTTGATATTGACAAAGAGAATTTAATTGGTTCGCTGGGTGAGGAGTCCAGTCATATCACCTGCAGAGTGTGCAACGCCGCAACGCAGCAGCCACTTTCTTATCAGCTTTCATTGCTCGGGATGCGCGTAGACCGCAATCCTTCACGCCCTTCAAGCCCTCCCCGCTATTGCACCATAGAAAAAATGCCGCGCGTGCATTCGCTTAGTTTCTAGGAGCAGCAACTGGGGTCCATGGCTGGTACTTGTTCTTGACACTGCTTTACGTTAGCTTACCCACCCTCATCTGAATATCAATCGTCCCATGACTTACGTGCTGAAGGGTCTGTATGCACTTCTGCTCCAGGTCAAGCAGGGACGGTGCTCTGCAGGCTCCCACGGGCGAACCTGTCTCTGGAGAAGAGGGTCTTGGGATGGTGCCTTGTCAACCATGTATGACATCCAGGCGTGCCTATGTCTTGTGAGTGCACTGTGCGATTCAACTTTCTAGCAGAATCTCATACCAGCCGGGCTCGATCTGGTCACTGTTTGATATTGAGTCAGTCCTCCTGCTGCTTCATGTGGTATCGTTGTATAGGTATACGCACGGGTTGAACTCCTGATCCTTGTAGTCGCACCATCTTGTTCTCACTATAACCGGCACATCAGTCGCAGACTCTTCCAATATCCCGGTTCCATGTTTGACGTACGGGGCAGGTCCTCCATGTTCTCGTAGTACTTGTTGCCATAACGATCCTGGCCGATCAAGGTTCCAGCCTTGGTGTCACCTGTACTCCTTCAGTTACGGTCGCAAGATGTCGAGGTTATTTCGTGTCGTACCCATGTACTATAGCAGTGAGGGATCCAGTAAGTTGTCGTTCGTAGAGAGTCATTCGTAGATTCCGGAGCGGCGGACGTACCTGCATCTGGTGGCCATATTCCTAGCAGGAGAGTTAGCGCAAGCAATGGAAACAACGGCCGTAATTGCTCACCTTAAGACCAATTGAGCGCAAGTTGCGCAGCGTTCTCATAATAGTAGACATGATGTGTGGCGTGTGATTTCTGGTCCTCACTGCTCTCGTCCGCTTGTTCGCGATTGAGGATGCGGCAATCGATGGTCAGCAGGCGTTTGACTTGTTTGTTTCGGGGTTGATCGCCAGCCTTGGCATCAAATGTTAACTCGATCTATCTTCTCTATCAAAACTAACCTCGAATTGGTCACAGTCAGAATAATGTTTGCAAGATGTGTTCCGAGGCAAGCAGCCCGTAGGGTGGTGAGGTCTATTAGATCATCCCATCAGTTGCCCACGAAAAGACGCTACTCCAATTCAAGCGTCGCTCCCACTACTGATGCACCGTCTTCTGGAGCAGCATTGGGAGGATTGAATACAGAGCTAGACAAGTTGTCCCCTCGCTTTGACATATCTTCGTCACAAATTGAGATTCTGAGGTCTCCATCTGATTTCTACGAGACCTTGAAGGCAAGTTGAGCAATCACATTTTTTTATCCTTCGTTTTCTTCTTTCCACACATCTTTCATATCGCTTGGTCGTCTACAAAAAGTGTATCTGTGGTGCATGTACACAACAGCTTCTGTCTTATCATCGACATGCTAAAACAGCAAGTCAGCCTTTGAAGCCCCCTGACTGACCGGAAGAATAGACCAAGATCAGGACTGCTGAACGGAGAATTTATCTTTCCACGTTGTACATCGGCAAGTCCGAGCACGAATTGGTATGTTGACCGCTTGTGTCTCCGTGTCCCAATCTAACGGCCGAGATAGATCCAAACCATCCAAGAATCTTTGAAACGCAACCCTAATCTCAAAGTTTCCTTCCTGACGGATTCTCTCCGAGGAACCAGAGAGACACCAAAAGCATCATGTGCTACATTGCTAGCAGCCCTGATCGACGAGTTCGGTCCAGACCGTGTCGAGGTATGCATGTACCACACACCAAACTTGACCGGCATCCGCAAATCCATTATCCCCAAGCGCATCAACGAAGGCTGGGGACTACAACACATGAAACTCTACGGCATCGACGACGAGATCATTATGTCAGGTGCTAACCTCTCATCCGACTACTTTACCAACCGCCAGGATCGCTACCACCTGATCTCTTGCAAACGTATCACCGACTACTTTGCCAAGGTGCATGATACAGTGTGTAGCATCAGCTATCGTGTAGTACCGAATGCTTCTGCACCTGGAGGCTTCAATCTCACATGGCCGACCACAAACGCTCATCCGGCACCTCTGACCGACCCTAAGGAGTTTATCACTCAAGCCACCAAATTGCTTGCTCCTTTGTTAAAACCCGCCACTACAACTCTTGCCCAGACACCGCAAACGGATACACAAATCTACCCTCTGCTGCAACTAACACCTCTCCTCAAACCCGACACATCGACTGAATTGCCAGCTCTGACCACAATCCTCAAGAAGTTAGCCACGCCAGCTTTCGCAGGAAGCAAATGGACCTTTACAGCCGGCTACTTCAACATGACACCCTGGCTCCGTGACCTGCTCCTAGCTTCCAACCCATCATCCGCAAATGTGATTGCCGCCTCACCATGGGCTAACGGTTTCTACGGCTCTCCAGGCGTGTCAGGCATGCTACCGGCCGCCTATACCCTCCTCGGACGCCGCTTCCTCTCCTCAGTCCAAAAAGCCGGACTTGAAAACCAAATCACACTCAAGGAATGGAGAAAAGGCACTGTCAACACACCCGATGGTTGGACATACCATGCCAAAGGTATCTGGGTGACTCTCAAGGACGAAGCTGGTCCAAGTGTGAGTTTGATCGGTAGCAGCAATTATACCAAGAGAAGTTATAGTTTGGATCTAGAGGCGAATGCTTTGATTGTTACTAGGGATGTGGGCTTGATGAAGAGGCTGAAGGAGGAAGAGGAGTGGTTGCAGGAATATGCTACCAAGGTTGATCAAGGGACGTTTGAAAAGACTGAACGCAGGGTTGGGTTGCATGTAAGGATTGCCATGTGGATTGTGACGCTGGTTGGCGGTGCTCTGTAGATGATGCCTGAACTTTTGTACGATATGTAGAATAGAATCTGTTGGTTAGAGTGTCTCTATCTCAGTAAATGATTGAATTGATGTCACCAGAACTTCCTCCAAGCAGATCCCTGGGAATTGATCGTCTGAACATAAAAACACATCACGAGAACACAGTCAGAGGAGGAATAGCAAATGGCCTTTTGAATCATTTTTTGTTTTCATTCCGGCAACAGCATACCAGCCGACAACACCTTCATTCATCCCTTTTGGTTCTAATGTAGGCAACAAGCTTACTGCTTCTCAGCAGCCTTAGCGGCCTTGGCACCACGGAGCTTGGTGGCCTTGACGTTGGCCTTGACCTGGCGGGTGGACTTCTTGACGGCAGAAGCGCGCTGGACGGCCTCCATGTGCAAGTCCTGGCGGTAACCTCTCTTGGTGTTGCCAGAAACAGCGTTGTTGATGAGCTTGCGCGAGGGGGTGGTGGACTTGAAGGTGGTCTTGTTGTAGGACTTGCTGGGCTTGTTCCAGTTGTTGCCGAGCTTGGTGGTGACCTCGATCTTGTTGTCCTTGGCGTTGATGCCGATGGCCTGGGGGTTGGCGAG